>PVHT020000021.1:3985297-4056876 GCA_004024745.2 Catagonus wagneri
GCATCAAACTACAGAGCTTCTGCACAGCAAAAGATACTATCAACTAAATGAAAAAGTAACCTATGGAAAATATTCACAAATCATATATCTGATAAAGGGTTAATATCTAAACTATATAAAGACCTCACACAACTGAATAATAGAAAAACACTCTGATTAAAACATGGGCAGAGGATATAAGCAGACATTTTCCCAAGGAATACATACAGATGGCCAATATGAAAAGGTGCTCAATGTCATTAATCATCAGGGAAATGTAAATCAAACCACAATGAGATGTCATTTCACACCTGTTAGAATGGCCGTTGTCAAAAGGATAAGAAATAAAAAAATGTTAGGATGTGGAGAAAGGGGAACACTTTTGCACAGTTGGTGGAAACATAAATTGGTGCTGCAGTATGAAGTTTACTTAAAAAATTAAAAGTAGAACTCTCATATGAGCCACTTCTAGGTATTTATCTGAAAAAAATGAAAACATTAACTCTAAAAGTTAAATGCAGATGCATGTTTACTGCAGCATTATTTACAGTATCCCAAACAAGGAAGCAACCAAAAGGTCCAGTGATGGATGGATGGATAAAGAAAATATGGAAGTTCCCACTGTGGCTCAGTGGTAATGAGTCCAATTAGTATCCATGAGGATGTGGGCCCTATCCCAGACCTTGCTCAATGGATTAAGGATCTGGTGTTTCCTTGAGCTATGGTGTAGGTCGCAGATATGACTCAGATCCCATGTTACTATGGCTGTGGCATAGGCCAGCGGCTGTATCTCAGATTCAACCACTGGCTGAGGAACTTATATTTGACATACCTGGGACCCTAAAAAAGGGGGAGAAAAGGTGTGATAGATATGTGTGTAATGTGTGTATATAGATATATACACATAAAGAAATGCGTGTGTATGTGTGTATATATATTTTGGAAGAACATACACACATACGCCCATTTACATAAATGTAAAAATATTACTTGGCCATAAAAAACGGGATTCTTGCCATTTGTGAACACATGGATGGACCTTGAGGGCATTCTGCTATGTGAGGTAAGTCATAGAGAGAAAGAATAATATATGATCTCACCCATATGTGGGATCTTTAAAAAATGTAAAAATTAAAAGACTGATCTCATAGATATACAAAACAGACTGGCGGTTGCCAGAGGCAGGGGGTGGTTAGGGATGGGTAAAATAGTTGAAGGGGGTCAAAAGGTACCAACTTCCAATTTAAAAACATTTAAGTCCTGGGAATGTAATGTATAGTATGCTGAGTTATGTGAATAATATATATTTGAAAGTTGCTAAGAGTAGAATTTATTTTATTTTATTTTTTTTTTATTTGTTTCTAGTGTGTTCATTCTTACTCATCGATGCTTTTTATAGCGTGGCTACTTTATTTATTTATTTATTTTTTTTTTTGTCTTTTTGCCTTATCTAGAGCCACACCTGCAGCATATGGAGGTTCCCAGGCTAGGGGTCTAACAGGAGCTGTAGCTGCTGGCCTTCGCCACAGCCACAGCAACGCGGGATCCGAGCCGTGTCTGCAACCTACACCACAGCTCACGGCAACGCCGGATCCTTAACCCACTGAGCAAGCCCAGGGATCAAACCCGCAACCTCATGGTTCTTAGTCAGATTCGTTAACCACTGAGCCACGAAGGGAACTCCGCTAAGAGTAGAATTTAAATGTTCTCATCACAAGAAAACATTTTGTAACTATGTGAGGTGATGAATGTTAACCAGACATAGTGTGATCATTTCACAATGTATACAAATATGAAATTATTAGGTTGTACACTTGAAACTAATATGTCAATTATCAACTAAAAATGCTATATCCAAGAGTTCCCACTGTGGAGCAATGGTAGCTGCGTCTCTGCAGTGCCAGGATGCAAGTTTGATCCTTGGCTCTGCACAGTGAGTTAAAGGATCTGGCACTGCAGCATCTGCAGCATAGGTTGCAACTGTGGCTCAGATCTGATTCCTGGCCTGGGAACTTCATGTGCTGTGGGAGCAGCCAAAAATGGAAAAAAAAAAAAGGTGCTATATCCAAATCTTACATTCTTAAATTATTATATAATTCTGGCCTCTTGTTCATTTCTAGGAGTTTAGGAATTTGAAGTCTAAAAATGAACACATTCTGGGCCACATTCATTGTTCTCTGACTTTTGCACTGGGCCAGCACAATGGTTAAGATTTGGTTTGCCCTCTGCCAGGTTTTCTTTGGACTCACTTGTTAATGACTATGCTATTCACATTTAAAGTGCTGTTCACAGTCTCAGAATTCCAAGTGGTAGACATTAAGTAGTGTCAAGAAATGAATGACTACTTGAAATTAATAACCTGTCTGGCTGCCTTTAGGTAATGTGAAAAAGAACCTATTTTCATTACGGCACCTCTCAAGTGTACACATGGAGTATATAATACAAGGACACTATGGGAAATCCAATCCATCAGTCACTTTATTTTTATTTTTTGTCTTTTGTCTTTTTAGGGGTCTAATTGGAGCCACAGCTGCTGGCCTACACCACAGCCACAGCAATGCCGGATCCTCAACCCACTGAGAGAGGCCAGGGATCAAACCCACAACATCATGGTTCCTAGTCAGATTGTTTCTGCTGTGCCACGAAGGGAATTCCCATCAGTCACTTTAAAACTCAGTTCATTTTACTTAAGATAATTTGGATGTAAAAGTTTACCTTTTAAGTGCTTTGAAGAGTGTGCTGACTCGTAACTGATTATTTGCCTTTGTGCCATTTCTGAAGAACATCATAAACCTACTGGAGATATACTTGCATGGCAAGTTCTCTCTTTATTTTCACTTATTATGTACTTTTATTTCATTAGAGTCTCTGCCACAATTCACATTACATGCTACCATATTTGGCAAATTCACTTTTTATTGATTTGCTAAATTCTATGGGTGATTTTGCAGTTGATACTGCCACATCTTGCTAAGAAACAGCAGTGTAAATAAATGTATTAGGAGAAAAATGCATTCTACTGGCTAACCCTTAAATGGCAATTTGCCCATGATAGAAAACCCAAGATAGACTTAATATGCAATGAAACAAAAAACAAGAACAGGAAACTCTCCAAAAATCCTTAATATGTGTTTCAATAGTAAACAAATGGGGAGAAATAATGCACAAATATAAATGCAGTTTGAAGCCAGGGACTTCTATACTTGGGAATGATTCTACCATTTAATTGGACTAGAAAATTCTACATCTCCAACTGACTTTCTAGTAGCTTACTAAAAAAATTCCTCTTTAATTAGAGGACTATATGCCCCAGGAACAATGGTAGAAACAGAGAGAAAAGTGAAAATCTCTTTTCAAATTGTGTCTAATCTTTTTTTTTTTGTCTTTTTAGGACTGCACCTGCCGCATGTGGATGTTCCTAGGCTAGGGGTCGAATCAGAGCTGTAGGTACCAGCCTCCTCTGCAGCCACAGCAATGCCAGATCCTTAACCCAGGAACTGGGGCCAGGGTTCGAACCTGCGTCCTCATGGATACTAGTTAGGTTTGCTAACCACTGAGCCACGATGTGAACTCCAAATTGTGTCTAATCTTGAATCAGAAGCTTGGTTGAAGAAAGGATATCCAGAGACCATGCTTTTCTTTTTCTTTTTTTTTTTTTCTGCCTTATCTAGGGCCGCACCCGCGGCATATGGAGGTTCTCAGGCTAGGGGTCTAACAGGAGCTGTAGCTGCCGGCCTTTGCCACAGCCACAGCAACGCGGGATCCGAGCCGCGTCTGCAACCTACACCACAGCTCACGGCAACACTCGATCCTTAACCCACTTAGCGAGGCCAGGGATCAAACCTGCAACCTCATGGTTCCTAGTCGGATTCGTTAACCACTGAGCCACGACGGGAACTCCAGAGACCATGCTTCTCTATTACAGTCTCCTGGCCCCATGCTGGACATTATTAGGGCATCTCTCTTATGGCACAGATGAACATCACTAAGATGACAGGATGGTTGGAGTTAAATGCCAACATTTAAATAGTATAAGCAGAAGCCAATAATATGAAATCAAAAACTCTAGATGACCTGCGCTACTGCAGAGAGCTTTTGACACAGATAATCACAGTCAGCTCTGGAGAGACTCTTAATTTCTTGAGGGCAGAGAAATTTATATTCATGGCCTCTCATCCTTGCATTGCAAACCACAGGTCTACCATTAGTATGCCCCCAAGGGGCAGTCTATTCTTGTGAGGTTTAAGTCCTAACCACTAGACCACTAGGGAACTCCCATCAATGACGTTCTTTAGAAGGGTGATAATAGTGACTATTTAAACTGGTTTAAATTCTCAACAGATAATGCACCCATTATGTTTGTCCCCTAGGCTGCACCCCTGTGGGTACACAACTGCCACATTTGGGCAGTGTTTATTTCTCTGGGATCTCTTGAGACAAAACAGCCCTGCTGATGGATCAATGGGAGCTGCCCTTTGGTCAGGGCAGCACAGTCCAGTGACCCTGTCTTTCACTTTCCCCAGGTGTCATGACACAGTGCCAAATTCTACCTAGAACCCCATCACAGGCAACACAGGCTACTGCAAAAAAAAATTGTTCAATCTCCCACCCCATGCTGTATTTGCATTTTCCCTTATTTTATGTTATGAGAAAGATTCGTATGTTAGTAAGAAGAGAGAAATAAATAGGCCGTGTGTGGCAGCAGAGCCTGAGACTACCTGAAAAGAACTCTGTTAACTTCATTCATTTCCATGTTTTAGATATCAAAGTTTTCTCTGTACTTAGCTCTTAGGCTCATGCAGGGCAGAATCCTGTCATGCTTTTTCTTTAGTGGTAACCAGTTCAGCTGGCATAGGCCAAACTCAATGTCTTGACTGCACTGAAAGTTAAATTTATAGTAAACTCAGAAAAAAGCCAAGGAAACCTGTCTCCTCTCATGACCATGCAGTTTAGGCCAATGCAGATGGATACGGTTGGCTTGTTTATTTTATTTTTTATTTTTTATTTTTTGCCTTTTGTCGTTTTATGGCCATACCCACGGCATATGGAGGTTCCCAGGCTAGGGGTCTAATTGGAACTGTAGCTGCTGGCCAATGCCACAGCCACAGCAATGCAGGATCCGAGCCGTGTCTGCGACCTATACCACAGCTCACGGCAACGCTGGATCCTTAACCCACTGAGCAAGGCCAGGGATCGAACCTGCCATCTCATGGTTCCTAGTCAGATTCGTTAACCACTGAGCCACGATGAGAACTCCCTGGCTTGTTTATTGATAAAGGAAGTACGGGAAGCTGGTTAGAGATATGGATCATATATCTGAAACCTCAATCAATAGGTGTCATGTTTTATCTTGGGCTGATATCTAAATATTCTTGAGTTTTTGTTTGTTTTGCCTTTTTAGGGCTGTACTCATGGCATATGGAGGTTTCCAGGCTAGGGGTCGAATGAGAGCTGTACCTGCCAGCCTACACCACAGCCACAGCAACGTGGGATCTGAGCCACATCTGCGACCTACACTGCAGCTCACAGCAATGCCAGATCCTTAACCCACTGAGCGAGGCCAGGGATTGAACCTGCGTCCTCATGGACACTAGTCAGATTCGTTTCCACTGAGCCATGATGGGAATTCCCCTATTCTTTAGTTCTTATCTTTAAATTATTACTTTTCTAATGGTAATCTCAGCAACTGGAGTACAGGCAGACAACTCAAAGCACAGGATCACATGGGGAGGATTAAAGTGATATTGAAACATGAAACACATCCTTGGCCAGAATATACTCCAGCATTTTTCTGAACAGTAAGTCCAATTATTGGAAGGGAGGGCTCACCTGGAGTCTTGAAGTTCCTCAGTTGAGAGGGAGTATCGTAAACTTCCAGGATCCAGTCACCGGCAGCTCGCTCTCCCCAGCAATGGATGGTCATGAATTCCCAATTTTTAAATCCTTCCATGGAATGATCAAAAAGCCTGAGAGAGAACCATAAAACATTGCTTCTGTGTGTTATTCAAAATCCAGTGAGGGTCAGGAGTTCCTTTTTGGTACAGGGGGCTAAGGACTGGGGATTGCCTCAGCTGAGATGCAGGTTCAATTCCTGGCCTGGGAATTTCCACATGCCAAGGGTGTGGCCAAAAAAAAAAAAAAAAAATTCTAATGAGGAGCAAGTCAAGACCCTGATCAGTGACCTCTCTGTATCCATCAGCATGTTCAGTTGGAGGTTGTCTTCCACCTGGACATCACTGATTAGTAGATCCAAACATAGATATCATTGTTCTACCAGATGGAAACAAGTCTGGAAAGAATGATGATGAGGGGATTGGAGAACCTAGGCTAAGTACCCACAAGACTGGTAGCCCCAAGTGTTGAAGGTGTGGAGCTGATGAAGCTCTCTTACACTGCTCCTGGGAATGCAAAATAGTACAGCTGCTCTGAAAAACAGTTTGACAACTCATACCATATGACGAAGCAATCCCCCTCCTAGATATTTACCCAAGAGAAGTGAAGACATATGTCCACACAAAGAACTCCACATGAATATTCACAGCGGCTTTATTCATAATCACCAAAACCTGTTAGTAATTCAGATGTCCATCAAATGGCAAATGGTAAATAAATTATGGGGTATTCATACAACAAAGTACTACCTAGTAATAAAAACAATTGAACTACTACTAACAACAATAATATGAAGGAACTTCAAAGGCATTAAGCTAAGTGAAAAAGAGTAGACACAAAAGATTATGTACTATCTGATTCAATTTATATGACATTCTAGAAAACACAACTGAAACAGAAACAGATCAGTGGTTGCCAGGGGCATGGAGGGAAGAGGCTGGGGCATGGTAGAAATTTGGGGGATGAGGGATCTGTTTTATATCTTGAAAGTAATATACAGTTAAGCAACTACATTTACTTGTCAAAACATATTGAATTATTCACATTAAAAAGTGAATTGGCAGAGCACTTATGGATCAGTGGTAACGAACCCAACTAGTACCCGTGAGGATGTGAGTTCAATCCCTGGCCTTGCTTAATGGGTTAAGGATCTGGCATTGCTGTGAGCTATAGTGTAGGTCGAAGACACAGCTCAAAACACAGCTTGGATCCTTTGTGGCTATCTATGGCTTAGGCTCCAGCTGCAGCTCTGATTCGACCCCTAGCTTGGGAACTTCCATATGCCACAGGTAAGACCCTAAAAAGCAAAAATAAACAAATAAATAAAAAGAAATTTTGAAATAAAAAGGTGAATTGGTATATGCACACTGCAGAATACTGAATAATTGGCCAATGGGGACCTGCTGTATTTTACAGCGAACTCAATATTCTGTGATAGTCTTTGTGGGAAAGAATCTTGAAGAGAATGGATGTGTGTACATGTATAACTGAATCACTTTGCTGTATAACAGAAATTATCACAACATTGTAAATCAACTACACTTCAGTAAAACTATAAAATGAAAAAAGGTGAAGAAAAAAGGTGAATTGTATGAAAATTACATCTCAGTAAAAAGACCATGCCCATTAACCTTTTCTAGTTCACGAAGTCCTGTTTGAAACTGAAGTCTAGATTTCTGCTCTCTAGTCCTTCCAATGATTTTCTAAGTTCCCAATTCCCTATATGAAACATCTTTCTGCTTGGAATAGCTAGAATTACTTCTGTTTTCTGTGAAGTAATCCTGAGGGATACAAAATATAAAGGAAAATGAAGAAACAGAATCCTCATCAAGAAAAAAAGATGTTGGGAGTTCCCCAATGGCCTAGAAGTTAAAGATGCAGCATTACCACTGAGAGATGTCAATAGATGAGTATAAAATCAGCATATGAAGAAACAGGCATATCATTCCTATTGGCATTACTGTAGATGTGACTACCCGAAGAAATATCCAAAAGGTTTCTATTGACATGGGACCTTGAGAGTAGAAAGTGAAAGATGGGACAAGAGAAAAGAAATTTTTCAATTACTTAAAAAAATTATGTGGATCCTATTGTTGTTGAGGCAAACAGTGAGGGGAAAAGGTCTCCAGTATTATCTTAGGAGCAACCATGTTCAGCTACTGGGACATGTCTGTCCCTCAGTGCAGACAAATACAAAAGTCATGGCAACTGGATATTGAGAGCTATTCAGGACATGCAGTCAACTCTCCTTTCTTTAATTTAATGTCCATGAAGGAAATTGGTGGTTATAATTTGACCTTCTATGTGGATCTTGCCATTCATTGGGAGGAAACAAACCCTTCTAAAAACAAAAATAACCACTTTAATCTCCTTATAACTTAAGACATTAAGTTCTGATTTTTAAAAAGTGTTTTATCACTGTGTTTGAAGCTCCCTCTAAAATGCCAGCTGGATTCTAAACCTGAAGGGGTGAGTGGCATAAGCGGGGACTGTCATCAGAGTAAATGGCTGACACTTGGCAGGTTTCCCTGGAGAAAAGCAATAAACAGGAAAATCACCTGCTACGTGTTCCTGAACCCTTGAAAGACAAATAAACAAACAAACAAACAAACAAACAAATAGTATTTTAGCAGCATTCTCAAAGTCTCCCATGGTCAGTAAATTGGGGAAAAGCTGAGTACAAGTTGAACAGATCTCTTTACTGGAGAACATCTCCAACCGTTGGAATAGTCATAATCTTCATAATGGGATTAATAAATAAGAAGCAGTGATTTTCAAACTTTATAGAGACAGGAAGGCCTTTTTCTTTTTTTAGAACTGTCTGGGAAGTCTCCTCGTGGCACAGCGAATTAAGGATCCAGTGTTGTTGCAGCTGTGGTGCAGGTTGGACCCCTGGCCTGCGAACTTGTGCATGCCATGGGCGTGACCGAAAAAAAAGGGGGGGGGGGAAGAAGAATGTCTCTATACTATCTGTAAAAGGTTGCCTCTGAACAGAACGGTGTGGCATTTCATTAAGGACCATGTTGGATGGGATGGCTTTCCCTATGGTAACAGGGATGGCGACCGTGGCTCCTTACATGAATGTCTTCCCACCAGAAATGATCTTCAATAGATTATGGATAACATATACATGCAGGAGTTCCTATAATCTATGCACTACCACAAGAGGGTATGTTTCACAAGTTTATGGCTTCAAACCGGACGTGTCTGGGAATAAACTGTTAGGTCCTTATACAAGTGACTGACATACTGAGTCCTTCAGTGTAATACTCAGACAGTGTTCATGTTGGGTAAAAAGGAGATACAGAGGTGGAGGAGGAGGCCACTTGTCCAATGGTCCTTCCTGCCAGAAAAAAGATGTTGATACAGAAATAAACGGAGGCAGAAAAATCTGTCTAGAACCACTTCTTAGCCCACAGTTCTAATTCAGGTTCTAATTCATGGAAGCTATTGAACCATTTGAGGCCACTGAAGCAACAACTTGTCACGTAATACCTTTCTAAGAGTGCTGGACTTAAAAGCAATTCCCAAACAGTTTAGACAGAACATTTGGCTCATTGCCTCCTGTCCAGAAACTACAAAGGAGACTTGAGGCTGCCATCACATGAGGGGCAGTCTTGTTTCCACAACCTCAGCCAAATTTTAATTACTCTTGGGTCAGTTACTTGACTGCTGGATTAGTAGACCCTATGTTTCTTCCCTTACACCCTTTCCTGTCCACCTCTGAAAATCATTCCATTGCTAGCAAGCATTTCTAAATCACATTTGGAATGGAAATTATATATAAACTGGGTGCCCAAAAGAACTATCCATAATCAGCATTCAAGTAACTGTTTCAAAGCCCGAATATAAACGGGCTTTGTCTATCTGGTTAAGTGGTTCCCACCCTAGTCCCTTCACTTTATGCAGAGCTGGAATGCTCATTAATTTCATGTGGACATAAAAACTGAGGAGAGGAATTAAAATGCAGCCAAACACGATCACTGCATTTTACTAAAAGACTCAATGGGAAAAGAAATAGATGTTGATTGTTGTTATTTCAACTAGGTTGGCATTGACTTTTCTAATCTCACCCATTTAATTCTGATTCAGTGCTTAAAACTATTTCCTATTTTTAGCACTGTACTAAAACCCTGCATCATCTGCATATGACAAAAGGTAGAGAGTAGATGAGATCTGTATCACAAGAAATACTCGTGCTCTAGACGATCAAGTAACAAACCAGTGGACACCACTAAAGTGATTCTGATTGTGCAGTCTTTATCAACTAAAAGTCCATTGACGAGTCTGAACCTCTGTGCTGTGCCAACAGTGAAATAAACAGACACATGCCAACATTATTAGTGTGGATCAAATGTCAGTAAAGCATGGCCAGTATACTGAATGTCAGAGTAGATGCCCATGCCCACATCGCCTATTGCAGTGAAGCCCAGTTCTGTCAAGTTGACTTCATAATCCTGTGCTCAATGAAATGATGTATGCATGCAGTGGCACAAATTATGCATCCAGTTATTAAAATAGTGCCCCACGGCCCTATCCCTGTGAGCGGTTTTCAAATAAATTGCTTTGGATGAATCCTGATAGAAAGGACTGCCACTAAGTGTAGTACATCCTTTTAAGGAATTAAGTCAGGAAAGAACTCATAATTAAATGTTTTTTCCCCTTCCATTTGAAGAGTCTAACCAGCATGTCAAAGGTACAGCAATCTTCGAAGATGCTATAGCAACTAAATAAGAAGACCTTTTGTAAGTATTGATAGCTATGTGCTATCATATAATTATTTCTCAAGTTGAAATGGATCTTAATTTCAGAATCATTCCCTCTACCCAAACAATATTTGTGGTCATTACAAAATTAGATATCAACATTTTAGGAAGTTTTCTTTTATCTGTTCTCTTTTCTGATTTCTAATTTTTTTTAGTGCTTCATCACAGTTTAACATAAAGCTTATAGAATGCTTGAGGCATTCATTCAGCTTAGTTTGAACTGAGCTTTTGATTTCCTTTAGATGTTTGGCTTTTCTAAGTTTATTTAAAAATTGTTTAAATTTGCTTCTGAAAAAGGATATTTAAAACATACTATTAAGTTTTTTTCTCTTTTGTAATCTAAATTGCTTCGATAAGAAAACTATAATTCCAAATAACATAAGCACCCCTATGTTCACTGCAGCACTATCCACAATAGCCAAGGCATGGGAACAAGCTAAATGTCCACCAACGGATGGATTAAGATGTGCTACATATACACAATGGAATACTACTCAGACATAAGAAAAGAAAATAGTGCCATCTGCAGCAATATGGATGCAACTAGAGATTCCCATACTAAGTGAAATTAGCCAGAAAGAGAAATACTATGATATCACTTAGTGAAATCTACTCTATGGCACAAATGAACCTAACTACAGAAAAGAAACAGACTCACTGACATAAGAAACAGACTCACTGACATGGAAAACAGACTTGTGGTTGCCTGTCGGGGGAAGGGAGTGGGATGGGCTGAGTCTGGGGTTAATAGATACAAACTATTACATTTAGAATGGGTAGATCATAGGGTTCTACTGTAAAATACAGGGAAGTATATGCAATCTCTGGGATAGACCATGATGGAAAAGAATATATATATATATTATATATATCCAAGCCACCCTGCTATATAACAGAAATTGGGACAACACTGTAAATCAACTGTAATAAAAAATAAACAACTAAAAAAAAGAAAAAAGAAACATTGAAAGAAGTGTACTGGTTCTAGGGGTTTGCAATTTCTAAAAGATGAGTTTTTAAGAAACAGTCAACGTACACATTATTACTAAATAACTTACCAACCCCCAAATGCATTCCTTCTTGTGCGTACGATTTAAGTACCTAATCATCTTAAAGATTTATTCTTTAATAGTAGATGGCTGCCTAAATATCTGTTTTACATTATAAACTCCTTTGTAAATGCCTCCCACAGCATCCAGCAGCATACTGCTCACAAGTCTTTTGATGACATGAAAACAAGAATGTGTTCAAAAAAGTTCGGTGATCTTATAAATTGGTGTTACCTAAAAGAGTGGTCTGTGGACAGGCAGCTTCAGCATCACCTGGGAGCTTATTAGAAATGCAGACTCCTGGATCCAGACCTACAGAATCAGCCTCTCTGGGAGAGAGGCCCAGCCATCTGTGTTTGATAGTCATTCACCAGGTGCTTTGAAAAGCTCTGTGTAAATAAGGGTTAGCACTTACAAGTGCTTACTATGCTAAACACTGTGCTCAGGACTTGCTGTATGTTATCTTATTTATTACTTGTAACAACCCAGTGAAGCAGATACTGCTGTTTTCCAGATGAAAATATTAGATTTCCAAGGTTGAAAGTAAAAGTGAGTGAAATCAAGACAATCCCGGCTGTTAACTCCAAAGGCTGAATCTTCTGTTGAATAAAGGAAGAGGCCTCTTCCTAGGGTGAAGACTTAAGGAGACGTAAAACTTCCACTGCAAAAGTCTAATTTTTACTTCAGGCCACGCATGCATTTATATAGCATATCCCTTTACAGATGTCAATAGTTTGTCACCGAACACTTGGGCAGGGACAAAAATATTCAAATAGAAACACCGTATTTCAACACAGTTAATTATAGAACCCTATAAGTTTTGCAGATGAGAAAGTGTACCTCTTTCTACTTAAAAGCATAATTAGAAGCAGAGATATTCATCTGTAATCAAATTTAGAAAGAGGCAAAATTTCAGCTTTCACTCAAAGGCCCAAATTTGGAACAGAGAGCCAGTATAGCATTGTACTCGGGGAAGGAGAGATTTAGGGGAAGAAGAAGAAGAAAAAAAAAGCCAGCTTTTCGTAATTCTAACAAACACAGTTGAAGGAAGGGTCTACTGGGACAAGCTTTTTTTGGAAAATTTGTACATAGGCAGAATTTGAACATGTCTTCAAAAGGCTGACATATAAACTTGCTCTTGTGCCTATTTTAAAGGGACCCAAGGAGTCCCCGCTATAGCACAGTGGTTTAAGAATGCACCTGCAGCGGCTGGGGCTGCTGTGGAGGTGCAGGTAAGATTCCAGGCCTGGCTGAGGCCCAGATTCAATCCCATATATCATGAGTGCTGCCTTAAAAAAGAAAAGGGACCCAGGCCCCCCCCTAGACTGCTGGCACTCATGCTGGATCCCCAGTCTCCCCAGAGATAAACCATTCTGATTTCTTTCTTTTTTTTTTTTTTTTTGTGGTTAGGTAGGGTGGACAGGCCATGAGGACGAAGGGAAGGGTGGGAAGGCAGGGAAAACAAAGGGAAGAGAAAGAACTAACAGTTTATCTGTTCCAGGACAGCTATGATCCCCGGGGCCCCTGCCCACTGAATTATCAACCTGGCCTGCTGCGGGTGCTTGCCTGCTGGGCTAATGGGGCACACAGCTCTGGCAGGACTAGTTATGAACGCCGCTGAGGGCCTGCCTTCCAGGGCTCAGCACCTGCAGATGCTTGGGTAAACCCTTCTTCCTGGAACAGCTGTTCTCCACGGGAGTTCCAGCGAGTGCCCTTCAGCAGGACAGGGAGGTACTGAGGGGATCCAGACGGCCCACGCAAAGTGCTCAGCGACTTGGCGGAACCTGCATTCCCTAGGAATTGCTGTGATGAGGGGGAAGCAAAAGTGAAGACACTCCTTACTGAAATGTCTAGGAAAACAAAGACCTCTGCGAAGCGGACCCCGGCCCCTTTATTTCCTTTGGGAATTTACTCTTAAGGAGAGCGGGTTCCAGTCTCAAGATGAGGACATAAATTTAGTCAATACTGAAGTGGAGAGAATACGGGAAGGGGGTTGCTTTCCTGTCAGCTTTCTTTCCTAGTTTATCCTCCTTGTCCAGGAGTCTAGCTTTTGCATCATAAAGGGGAGATGATGCTGAGAGAGCCGCGGATTCGGAGTCTGAGCTGGATCCCAGCATCCTTTCTCACAGTGGCCAACGCACCGTCCACTATGAGGAGTTGCCCCGCACAGAGGACAGGAGCAGTCAAAGGGGGACAACGCTTTGTCACCAGAGTTCTACCTCTCCATCTCAAATGACCCCCCACAAGAGAAACTTTATGTTTTAAACATTTCAGAATTTGTCTTTTCACTTCACAGTGTTCTCTGCTTTCCGGGGTCCTTCTCAGAAATCTTGACTTCTTTGAAAGATAGTGTCCAAGAGGGGAACGATTTATTGCCCTCACTAATAGTCTCTGACAAAAAGTTCCCTCTAGACCCTGAGCTAGTCACCTTTTCCTTGAGGAAAGGTATTACCGCCCCAAAGGCCAACATGAGGCCCTCCAGGTGCAAAGCAGGCCTTCTCTTCACCCCCGGCCCTTCCCTGTCTGTGCTTCTTGCCCTCAGCTCCCAAGCTGGGAATGTGTTTTGAAACAGGGCCAAGGTGAGAGGACACTAGGATTCCTTGCCATGAGGTCAGAGGACAGGTGGTTTTGAATAGAGATTTCCACTCACAAAATTAAAGGTATGGAATATGCCAGAAGGAAGAAAATGCCAAAAGAAACTGTAGCTGCTTGGTACAAGGGGTGCTACTAGCATCAAGTACAAGGACAGTGAACCCAGGCCCTGGAAGGCGGCCAGACATGTTTTTGGGATCACGTGCAGCTGTTTTACATTTAAAGGGTCAGCTGCTCAGAGAAGTGGTTTTGGGGGAGCTGTGGACAAGTGAATCCCTAATACCTTTTACATCTCTTGGTGGCTTCAGTCCCTGCTCTCCACTCTAACTGGTCTACCTTTTTGGGTGGGTACTAGTTATTTTAGCACAGAGATGGCAAACAGACAAAAGAGCAGTACTTGAAGAAATGCTCCAGAACAAGAAGACACACTCTGGGTGCAAATCTCATTCCCAGGGGGGTCATGATGGTGGAGACTGAGCTAAACCTCAAGACCAATCACCAAATGTCTGAAATGCCTCTTTTCTCTGACACAGGTCATGGGGCACATTTGGGTTCAGCACTTTGCAAAGAGCAAAGTGGCTATCTGCTGGTGCAAAATGCATGTGAGATTGAGGCAGTGACACTGTAATCCACCGAGTGCCTGTGATGGAACCCACAACCCCTCTGCTCAAAAGATTCCTCATGGAAGCCCTTTCCAGGGAAGCCAACAAGAAATAGCGAAATATGCAGGAAGGGCCTGGAAAGGCTGAAGGAACTGAGTTTAACCAACAAACAGCAACTGTGGAAGGACTGTTTTCCTACAACAGAGGGGGCTCCAGGGAGAAAAGCAGCACATGTGTGACGCCAAACTTTATACTTCCCAGTGTGTCACCTGAATACTTCAAGTTCAGTGCACATGAACATCAGTATAGAAAAGAAGGAAAAACAAGAAGAGTGACAAAAAGGTCTTCTCTGGCTTCAGTAACCACAGCTGGTATCATCTCCACGAATCATGGGATTGTACATCTGAAGGCCTTGCTTGATGGAGAGAAGCCTCAGGCAAGGAGTGATAATGACCCAGTGGCAGCTGAGAGCCCTGTCTGCAGATGGAGGAGGATGTGTCCGGTGACCTGATGCCAAAGCATCCTTCTGTTCCTCGCACCTGTGTACACTAACCCTGGCAAAGCTGGGCTTCAAGAAGTACAAAGCCCAGGTTTCCCCATGCCCTAAAGGAAGACTTTCGATTTTAACGAAGAACACAAGAAATCTTCTAAGCACAGAAATAAAATGCAAGAAAGATTCTGATATCTGTACTCCTAGTCACTATCATCTAGCAACGCTATTGCTCTTT
This sequence comes from Catagonus wagneri, assembly GCA_004024745.2. NCBI lineage: Eukaryota > Metazoa > Chordata > Mammalia > Artiodactyla > Tayassuidae > Catagonus > Catagonus wagneri. The sequence goes on from PVHT020000021.1 coordinate 4,000,906, forward strand.
TTCTCACTGTCCTACAGTAGATGAAGTTTGGGGATTTTGAAAAGCAACTGGTAATTGCTCACTTTCACTTTCAGCTCTGCAGCCATGCACTGGCCTTGGCTTCTCAACTCGTCTGGCGTGTTGTCAGGGTCTTAACAGAGATCATTACTGCCGTGGTCACCTGGCATGTGGACAGGTGGCTATGTTGACATAAAAGGTTGGCTTTCATTTGGAAGGTATATGCCATTGACAGTAAGGTTTTAGCTCCCTTTAAATGTTCCTCTTGGACAAAAACATAAGATTAAAGAAATTTTTAGGTCTCTGGCTGTGGCTTGTATTTTAGAACCATAATGGGAATGGAGTGTATGAGACACCTGACATTTCCCCATCTGGTCCCACTTGTTGATAAGTACCCCCTACCTATGCTCTGAACCACTCAAAAACCCAATGGAGCAAAAGAAAACTTGGGCTAGAACATTCTGGCCTTTCAGCAGGATCCTGGCAATACAATTACCTGCTGGAGAAATGTTTGAAGGGAGTGGGAAGAAGGCAAGAGGCTACTACGAGAGACTGAGTGCCCTCTTGGCCAATAAAGACTGAAAGGGCAACCTTTAAAACAGTGGTTAGCAAACTACAGTCAGTCTATAAGCTAAATCCTGTCCTTGGCCTGTTTGTGTATATAAACTTTTATTGCAAGACGGCCATGCATGTTCATTTATATTGCCTACAGTGGCTTTTGCACTCTAAGGGCAGAGTTGAGTAGATGCAACAGAAACAAGGCCTGCAAAGAGCAAAACATTTATTAACTGGCTCTCTGTAGGAAAAAAAAAAATTGCAAATACCTACTAAAACAAATAGAATTTCCTGTGAGTTCCTATTAGGGCACAGCAGAAAGGAATCTGATTAGAATCCATGAGGATGCAGGTTTGGTCCCTGGCCTCGCTCAGTGGGTCCGGGTTCCAGCGTTGCTGTGAACGGTGTTGTAGGTGGCAGACTCGACTTAGTTCCCGCGTTGCTGTGGCTGTGGCACAGGCCAGCAATTGTAGCTCCGATCCAACCCCTGGCCTGGGAACAACTTCCATATGCCACAAGTGTGGCCCTGAAAAGCAAAAAAAAAAAGGAAAAAAGAAAAAAAAAATAAAACAAACAGAATTAACTTTAGAAAGAAGTACTTGGACAAGATCATTCATTTAATCTGTAACAAATGCAAGGCCAGCTGACGCTTAAGGGCAGAGGAGAGCATCTCAGAGGCCTAAGGAGTTAGTGACCTGCATTTATTTTTTTAAGGATAAAGAACGAGTGGCCTTCAATTTTTCTGCAGTGTCCTTTTAATATTACCCAACTCCTAAATGTTATACTATTTCATGCCTACAGATTCTGGGCATCTTCACACTTTCGGCTTACGTGTGGGCGGTGAGAGCTATGACCATCCTAACGTGACATCTAAGTGGTGCTCCCCCCGTACCCACTGCTGCCTCCCTGATTCTCAGGGCCTAGTTGGTAATTAAAGAATAGCTGTATCTTTTCAAATTAGTGTTTTGGGTTTTTGTTGTTGTTACTGTTATTGTTTGTTTCAGATATATACCTAGGAGTGGAATTGCTGGCCATATGGTAGTTCTATTTTTTATTTTTTTAAAACTCACATGCTATTTTCCATGGTGGCTGCACCAAATGACATTCTCACCAGCAGTGTACAAGCTTCCCCTTTCTCCACACCCTTGTCAACATTTGTCATTTGTCATTCTGACAGGTGTAAGGTGATATCTCACTGTCATTTTGATTTGCATTTCCAATGATTAGCAGTGTTGAGCATCTTTTCACATGCCTACTGACCATCTGCATTTCCTCAGTTCTTCTGTCCATTTTTTAATCAGGTTGTTATTCAAAAACATATATGTATCCCAGCGTTCACAGTAGCATTATTTACAACTGGCAAGATATAGAAGCAATCTAAGTATCCACCAATAGATGAATGGATAAAGAAGTTGTTGTATATATGTATAATGGAATACTACTCAGCCATAAAAAAGAATGCCATTTTGCCATTTGCAGCAACATGGTAGACTTGGAGAGCATTAGGCTAAGTGAAATAAGAGATAAGCAAATACCGTATGATATCACTTATGTGTGGAATCTAAAAACAAACTAGTGAATATAACAAAAAAGAAGCAGACTCACAGATATAGAGAACAAACTAGTGGTTACGAGTGGGAAGGCAAGGAGGAATAATTCATGGATGAGGGAGTGGGAGATACAAATTATTGGTTAGAAGATAGGTTCAAGGATGTATGTACAACATGAGGAATAGAGCCAATATTTTGTAATAACTATAAATGGAAAGTAACCTTTAAAAACTGCATAAAAACCATGACTCTACATACAATATACTTACATGCACAATCCCCAACTTCTTTAAAAAATAAAAAAATAAAGATCAGCTGACTTTTTCAGCCTTAAAGAGTATCTCAGTGTTGGTGTGACACCTATGCCCTGGTGGTCAAAGACCGTTACTGTACCTGTTGGCTAAAAGCTGGGACCTGGTTCCAGAGGGCGAAGTCAGGTAGATGGCCAGGTCTCCCCTCCGGGGGTGGGTGATGGTTATGCGCACAACTACATGTTCCAGGTAGTTGACGTGGTGGTTGGGGTTATCAGAGCACCCCGAAGCTTTGTAGATGGAGCGCACTGCACTGTTGGGGCGAATTGTCCTGCAACACAGAGAAGGGAGTTTAAGCAAAGTACACGGCAGAATTTAGCAAGTGACTGTGATGTAATGCGAGCAGCTGATGATCGCTCGATAAGCGAGAGGAAAGGGGGAATTAAGGTTCTTTATCTGTACGTAGGTAGTGCCTATCAATCTTGTTAAAACAGATTGCTGGCCCCAGAGTATCTGACTAAGGCTGGGGTGGATCACAAGAATGTGCACTTCTAATAAGTTCCCAGTGGAATCTATGGATTCCACTTTGTGAACCACCAGTATAGGGTGCTGCAGTACAGTGGAGGCTTGGCAATTACCATGATCCTCATTCAAAACTTTTTTCTATCATTTCCTTGCTCTGTAACACCAGAGCACACTCTGGTGTGTGCCTATGGGCTCTTGTCTTCTTTGCTAACTTCTTCCTGTGCCACTGCCCCCCTGGAACCCTGGGGTTCAGCCACACTAGCCCTGGTTCAAGTTCTGGGATAATTTAAGTTTCCCACCTCAGGGACTTTGCATACACTACTCTGCTTCTAGCTCTTTTTTGTTGCTGCTTCTTTGGCTGACTCTTCTTCTTTCAAGGTCAAAGCTTAAATTTCACTCACTGAGACCGTCATTGAACCATAAGAGAAGCATGGTTCCCCATCTTTCATTTTCTATCCTCTTTATTTTCAGCATTCACTTGTGATAATTTATAATTACCTCCTTACTGCATTAATTTTGATTGACTCTCCCATTAGACTGTAAGCTCCACAAGGTCAGGCAGCATTTATTATTCCCATTTTCATCCTTAACATCTATCCCAGTGCTTGATATCCATTAAGTCAAAGAGAAAAAGTTGCCAAATTGGTAAATGAACTTGTGAATGAATAAACAATTATTCCGTTTCATTCCATTGCCTCATTTGTCAAAGGGGATAATATCCAAGTTGTTATAAAATTTTCAGAAGAAAATGCACATTAGGTTTCTAGCACATGGCTTGACCTCCTAGTAAGAGTTAAATAAATACTGATTAACTGTTTACTCCTACTTCTTTTTTTCCTCTCTCTTATTCTCTGCTATAAAATGGGCAGAATGGGAAAAATTTAGTCCATTTATTTCTGCTTCCTAACAATTTCCTCAAGAATTGCACTGGCTCTAGTCTTACTCTAAGCCAAAGTTCCTAGGTATTTTTCTGTGCTAGCTTTCTAAAAAGAAAGCCAAAAAGCAAAATAACGAAATCACCAAAATGAATCTTAGTCTTTGGATTCACTTGGTAAGTCCTGTTAGCACAGCCTCCAAGTTTGTGCTGCTGAAACAGGTGAATAGCCCTGGAATCTCGGTAAAAAGCAACCTCAATTTACCACGCATTCAGCACCACTCTTTGGAGAACTAAATGGTATGTGGTTAAGTTTCCAAAACATAAGGTTTCATTTTGGGAGTACAACAACTTCTGGAGAATATTGTACCATCAAATAGAAATACTGAGTGGAAACTTGAAGAATGCCCATCTCTAACTCCCACTGTCCCTTTGTAAGACATTCTTTCATGGATCGTTGGGTTACACTAGCATCGATTTAACCACTTAGAGTCTTAGACATTCTATTAGAATTTTATAATTACGTTGGGAAAAAAAAAAAACAAACAACTACACAACATTTAGGCTTCTGAGTGCTGCAAAGGGCTGTCTCAAGAGCTGGCCTGCTCTCGCTTAGGGCACTTCCTGCTGCCTGCTGGCGGCAAACATTACTTGATTTGTCGATCTGTGCTCTCCACACACACGTGCTGCTGGGGAACAGTGGTCCACTTCTCCGCCTCCATCACCATGGCTTCTGCATCCATCAGTCCAAATCCATAGAGATGGCTCACTATGGAAGGCAAGAGGTTGGTCAGCTTCACTGTGGTTAGCAGCAACCTATGCTATACGTGTTGAGTAATAATTTCACTCAGTAGAGAACCCTAGAAACATCCCTATGGGAGCCAAGCTTGCTTTCTAGCAATGATTAAACAAGCAGATAAAACAAGTAAACAATCAAAAGAAGAAAATAAGATGAATGCATATCATTCATTGATTATGTATTACAACCAGTGACACGTTATCATTTATGATAGGCATGGAGCAAATCCATATTTTTACATTTAATTCTCCCAACGATTTTAAGATGTTAGTGCTACTATTATGATTCGTGGAGGAGAAAACTGAAGAAAGAGAGCATCTTGGCTAAGACTGACTAGCAATTCAGTGGCTGAGCCAAATTCTAATCCACATAGATTTGCTCCCAGGCCTTGCTGTTAGCCACTTTTATTCAACTGATAACATTATAATTTTTGTAAGATAATTAGTAGGTTTAAAGAGAAGTGACAACACATACAACTTCTCCTACTGCAAGAAGAACTAACATGCAAGAAAGGCCAATATCAATTTTGTGACGTCTTGTATTTAGGTTGAAAATCCTGGAAGACATAAATTACTACCTTTTCTCTAACATATGAAATATTTATTAGGCTTTATGCACGAAATATTTGGAGGCCTCTAGACTTTTATGGCAGTTTCTTATCCTTGAATGTTGTAAACTTAGTTTTCAATAAGAATACCTATTGATCTAAAGCTAAATTTGACCTCTCAGAAATTTCAATTACATATAGGAATATTTTAATGATGAGAAGTATTATCTACATTGCAACATTTTCTAAAAACACCAAAACCCCCAGCTGAATATTTAAAATCCCCACCTTGTATTAAACTGTCTCATATCTTTATATTTAACACGAAGTCACACTTCAACCAGATTTGTTGCCTAAAACATGTTCCTTATAAAATGATTTACTTTATTCAAAAACCTCAATAGCTGCCCATGCTTATGGATTATTTAAATATGTCAGCTTAAAGTTCAAGATGTTCTGTGATGCGGTTCCTATCTACTTTCAAAACAACCTCCTCACCAAAACTTCTGCATTAGTGAGTCATGCTATTATAGTTTCCAGTCCTATCACTTTATTTATTCCCTTTGTTAAGGCTGAACTCCCAAGCTGCAGTTCCCTTATTCACCCTCTCTGAAAAGTCAAACTCCACTCCTGCAAGTTCCTGAAGACCTAGCTAGTCTATCTTCTCCTTCTTGAAATTGTCTCTGATGAATAAAAATCAACAGAGGAGTTCCTGCTGTGGCACAGTGGGTTAAGAATCCTACTGCAGCAGCTTGGATTGCTATGGAGTTGTGGGTTCGATCTGCAGCCTGGTGCAGTGGGTTAAAGGATCCAGCATTGCAACAGCTGAGGTGGGTTAAGTCCCTGGTCTGAGAACTTCCATATGACATCAGTGTGGCCATTAAAAAAATAAATAAATAAAGATCAATGGACATGCACTGAAATTCAACCATGTGTGATGAGTGTACTTTTCTCCTTTCTAGTCCTATCATTTCAGTTAATTGGTTAATCCATATGCCCTTCTGGCCATCTAGTCATCCATCCATCCAAACATCCATCCATATATCCATCCACCTATCCAACAGTTCTTGAGTGCCTTCTATATGCCAGAAACTGTATTATGTGCTGCACTTTTTACCTGTGCCATCAACTGAATAGCTAATTAACTCTCTGTCAGTCTATGTCATTTTATCCCAAATGTATAATAAACTGATGGATGGTGGGAATTAGGACATATTTCTTTATATATTTCATGCGAGTTAGGAGAACTTTATACATATGGAAGGAAATTATAGCATATGATAAGGGAAAATTGTGCTAGAATTCAGAAATACTATTCCATTTCTGCTGTTTGCTAGTCACATAATTCTGGGCAAAGCAGATAAAATATCTAACTCACAATTTCCTTGTTTGGGGATATTATTATTTATCCCATCACCATTATTAAATTGATCAATATTCTAAGTCCCACACGAGGAAGTTTATGTAAAGACTATACAAAGGGAAGGGCTCATTACTACATAAGATACTCAGCCAGACAGGACATACCAAGTAAAACAATAAAATTATTTTGCTACGACGAGGATATATGTAGGATTTTTATGCATATACTTTCACAACTTTTATTATAAATTATATTTTTGTGATTAAAAACTAATGTATGTTTACTTAACTCATCAATAAACTCATCACAAATTGGTAACTGCTATTTAACATTTCTATCATTTAGTTTACATTCATTATATTATGTGAGATAAGTTTGCCTCATTAATTCAAAAAGATAAAAAGTAACCCACATGATAGAGGAGAAATGTAAAGTTTGGGGTTAAGGAAACCAAACTGTGGAAATACTTTGTTAAAGTTCATGTAAATCCTAAATTGTCACTTAGCACTCAATCATAGTCTATCATTTCACCATGAACACTCTAAGGTATTTTCCTTCCCTGGAGGAATTGAAATTATTGCCAAAGATGCTATGCTAGGTTCCCTAACTCTGCATGGTACCCAGATATCTCCATGTTAGTGTCAAGTGCTTTTAAACCAGTATAATTTATCATTTAATTTAATTTTAGGGAAATAAGATGAGAGATTTGATTGATATGAGCGGGCTGGGAAAGATGGTAGGTAGGTTCTTTGGGAGGGAAAGGGCTTTGAATAGTTTGCAAAATAGCTGCCTTGGCTGTCCCCATCTCCTAGCCACCCTTCTCCCTCCAATGATTGTTAACCTCTAAGACATCAATTAACAACCTTTAGAACATCAATTAACATACAGAGTCATCAAGTACAACAAACACTTCACGCCTATTCAACAACTACCTGAATTAGGTAGACAAGAACCATGATGAAGGCCTTAAATTTGTTTCCTTTTTTGATTCAATTTCTACCCTCCAGAGATAATGTCTGTTCTTGCAACACTCAAAGGAGGTGTTTAGAACAGAGGCTGAGTAGCTCCATTTAAACTACAGATTGGCAGGAAGATGTATATTAATAGAATATCAATAAATGAGTAAACAATACATAAAAGTTAATAAATGAATATTAATAAATAATTACAGATCAATGAAAGCCATTGAGTCAATAAAGGAGACTTTTAGTATTTTGAAATACTGGAACTTGTGCATCTGTCTACAATCATGATACACAGCCTAAGAAAAAAGTGAAATCAATTTATTTCTTTTCTTGGGGGGAGAGGAGGGGCAGTGTGGCAATATATCAACTCCATGTATTCTGACTGGCAGTTATCTGTTTGGTAAATACTAATGAGAAAATAATTACACAATGAATGTGTTGGGCAGATAAGTTCCTTCAAAACATGGTGTCAACAGGGAAAATAGTCATTAAATGGTTTGGTGGCACTAGCCATTTTTTGAGATATAACTGTCATGTAATAATTTTTGATAAAATATGCAGGTTTACACTCAAACTATAAATTCAGAAACACTGATTTTTTTTGTTTTGTTTTGGAGTCCATTTGAGTCAAGTCTTGCCCATTACTGTGTGACATGTCAAAGGAGTATGACATGTCTCCAGTGGCTGCAGAGCACCTGGCTTAGGGAAGAGCATCTATACACGCACTTCACTGATGAAGTAAACGAATATAACTGGTCAGAGAAATTTTACTTAATTCACTAAGAGGCATAAGGAGGTCCTTTTTTTGATCTTGACCTCTAGGAAGTCATCATCAAACCTCAAAATGCATTCAAGTATACAGCCAATATTCACAGTATAAAAATTTATGATTACCTGTACAGCATGTATGCCATGCAAACAACTGATTGTGATAATAGCTATTCCATAACTAAGGCAGTTTTACTTATGCACATTTCTCATGCCAAGATCAGAGCAAATCCTGAGCCTGAAAATAACTTTATGATGATGAAGTGGAAACTCTCTGTGCAAGCACTGTGCCAAATGCAAAATTTGATGAATTCAATATTTAGAAAGACATCGAGAGAACAAAGCATGTATATGGAATAAATAAAGATCTTGAAACATAGTTATGAAGTGTATTTCAGAAAGTAAATTTATCACTTGGTAGAATAACGCTGGACAAGCTTAATAAAGGGAATTTGAAAAACTTGCCTAACATTACAGTTCTCTTAGGCTCCATGACTATTTATGAAGACAAACTCTGAAAAGTGGAACTGCCTTGTACCAAAAGTATAGCTGATTTTTTATTCCAAGTAACCCAAAGGCTTCCCTGCTGGGACTAGTCAGAAGATGGTAAAATAAATAATGTTTTCCAGCAGGTATATTTACATTTTCTTCTTTTTCTTTCTCTCTTTCTTTTTTCTTCCTTCTTTCCTTCCTTTCCTCCTTCCTTCCTTCCTTCCTTCTCTCCTTCCTTTCCTCCTTCCTTCCTTATTTGCTTTTTATGGCCGCACCTGCAGCATATGGAAGTTCCTAGGCTAGGGGTCGAATTGGAGCTGCAGCTGCTGTCTACACCACAGCCACGGCAATGCCAGATCTGAGCTGTGTCTGTGACCTTCAGTGGAGGTCACGGCAAAGCCGGATCCTTAAACCACTGAGCCAGGCCAGTGATCGAACACACGTCCTTATGGACACTAGTTGGATTCTTAACCTGCTGAGCTACAACAGGAACTCCTATTTTCTGATGAGAACAGAAGTGCTGAGAGAAGGTGATCATTAAATACACAAGTAAATAACTGCATAGTTCAAAAGCAGATATAGTTAATTTAGACAACAGTTCTATCTAGCTATGACTTTTGAAAAAAGTCAATTCCAAAGAAAAACTAGAAAGCCCAGCATGGAAAAAAACAACAACATAAAAAAAAAAAAAACAAACAAACCCAAAACAACAACAACAAATAACTAGTTTCTGGGCCTAGGAAGTCATAACCAGGGAAATTTGTTGTACTTCTATCACTTTTAGTAGAATATTGTTACTGGAACCAGCTATTTTAAATCTTTTTTTAAAAAAATATTACACTGGGAATTCCTGTTATGGCTCTGCGGTTAACAAATCTGACTAGAATCCATGAGGACACAGGTTTGATCCCTGGCCTTGCTCAGTGGGTTAAGGATCCAGGGTTGCCATGAGCTGTGGTGTAGGTAGCAGATGAGGCTCAGATCCTGCATTGCTATGGCTGTGGTGTGGGCCCACAGTTACAGCTCCGATTAGACCCCTAGCCTGGGAACCTCCATGTGCCATGGGTGCAGCCCCAAAAAGCAATACATTAATTAATTAAAAACAAACTATTACACTGGATGGATACATCATAACTCTAAAATGACTATTAGTATAGCAGCATATATTAAATGAATCGTTTGGAAAAAGCTGTGTTTTTTAAAGTTTTTAAGCTTCCTGAAGTAAGGCTTTCTGTTTCCAGCTGTCAGCTATTATGCAGCATCCAGCGGAAAATAGGGCCAACAACAACAAAAACTGCCCAAGTTGCCTCTGAGAGATTTAAAACTTTGCCTGTGATTGAACAAAATGCAACTAAGTGACAGCTATCCATTACTGAGCATTTAATATAAAAGTATGGCCAATTTCTTCCATTGGGTAAATCATTTCTTACGACTAGCATGACTAAATGTCTAGGTTTGCCCAAGGTTGTCCTGATTTTAGCACTGAAATCTTGTGTCCCAGAGAAACCCCTCATTCATGGGCAAACCAGGAGAATGGCCACCCTACATGTAGCTGAAAGTGCAAGGAGATGCTATTAAGGAAAGCACAGAGCTCTCCCATCTTTTAATATCAATACTCTAGTAACTAGAAGGCATACAGGCATCCTGAACTTAGAGTTATACTTATTTGTTAAGATGCACATAATCAGCAAAATATAAAGCACGCTTGGTAAATGAGGTTTCATTATTTAATTGTTAGAAAGGGTCAATTTCAACACATTTCACCAATATAAGCTAATAACTTATCCATTAATTATGATATTGCTCATAGGGTTTGGAGCATCTACCATATATTTAACACAGTGAGGGTCAAAAAGCAATGCTGCGTATTCTCAGGCAGGCAGGAGATCAGACAAGAATAATTTCACTAAGAAACAAAAGTACTAATTGTGCAACAGCAAAAAAGCCAACAACCCCACTGATAAATGGGCAAAGGACCTGAATAGACATTTCTCCAAAGAAGATATACAGATGGCCAACAAGCACATGAAAAAATGCTCAACATCACTGATGATTAGAGAAATGCAAATCAAAACTACCATGAGGTACCACCTCACAACAGTTAGAATGGCCATCATTAATAAGTCCACAAACAACAAATGCTGGAGGGGGTGTGAAGAAAAGGGAACCCTCCTGCACTGTTAGTGGGAATGTAAGCTGGTACAACCACTATGGAAAACAGTATGGATGTACCTTAGAAAACTACACATAGAACTACCATAGGACCCAGCAATCCCACTCTTGGGCATATATCTGGACAAAAATCTCCTTGAAAAAGACACTTGCACACGCATGTTCATTGCAGCACTATTCACAATAGCCAAGACATGGAAACAACCCAAATGTCCATCAGCAGATGGTTGGATTAGGAAGATGTGGTATATATACACAATGGAATACTATTCAGCCATAAAAAATAAAATAATGTCATTTGCAGCAACATGGATGGAATTAGACACCCTCATACTGAGTGAAGCAAGTCAGAAGGAGAAAGACAGATACCATATGATATCACTTATATCTGGAATCTAATATACTGCACAACTGAACCTTTCTACAGAAAAGAAAATCACAAACTTGGAGAACAGACTTGTGGTTGCCAAGGGGGAGGGGGAGGGAGTGGGATGGTGTGGGAGTCTGGGGTTAGCGGTTGTAGACTATTGCCTCTGGGATGGAAAAGCAAGGAGATCCTGCTGTATAGCACTGGGAACTATATATAATCACTTGTGACAAATCCATATATGTATGTGTAACCGGGTCACCACGCTGTGCAGCTGGAAAATTGACAGAAATCTGTAAACAAGCTATAACTGAAAAAAAATTTTTTTTAAAAAGTACTAATTGTGCAATCATTGTAAGTGTAAAAAAGAAAGCAGTAAAAAAAAAAGACAGTGGATACAAAGCAACTTAATAGAGGCTGCTGTATGGAAAGTACTCAATAAATGTTAGCTGAAATTTGGTCAGGTAAGATGTCCCAAGAGAGGAGAAGGTGACATTTGGACTGGACTTTGAGTTCAGTGTGAGATGAAGCCCACGTTGGGTTCAGTGAGATGAAGATGCTGGGAGGATAACCGGGACCAGGACAGAGCTTCCTGGTTAAATAATCTGATCAGATCTACCCGTGGTTCATCAGGGCCCGGGGGTGTAAGGAAATCAGCAGCACTGGCGTGGGCAGTGTGCAACATAAGATGGCAGCAGAGAATGGGCATTTGTGGTTGACATGGCAGGAAGTGCAGACTGCAGGAGAACTTAATGCCAACCATGACCGCGGGGTGTCCTCTGCCGTCAGTCAGGCTGTGGCTATTCCACCTAAGAATAAACCACCAGACTGAGAGGTTGTTATGCCAATGCAAATTCCTGTCTTGAGGGGGGCTGCTTGATCTGTGGGGTGGGTTGAAACTCTGACCGAGATCAAAGAGCTCCTGCCGCTGCTGGAGTTCTTGCACCTTTGGGTTCTTTGATCCTCATTGCATGGAACCACCTGTTCTGAAATAACAGCTCCCATCAGGGACCCTGTGCCTCCTGTACCTACTGCTCAAACTAAACGGGCCAAATGTGCAGAATGGGAGAGGGTGTGAAACACATCCCATCACACGTTTATAATGCGTAATGTAATGTACTGCTTCTTTTAGACATAAACAGCTAAATAGGAAAACATAAAGTGTAAGATTCATAAGCATGAAAAGCAGAAAAAGTAACATGCTTCTATCTCCTATGTCAGCATTTCTACACCTTAACTTCTCAACAGATGAAAGCCAAGATGCTTTCAGAATTACCCATTTCTTCCCTTTCCTCATTACCTTTCTCAGACATCTATCTCTTCATTAGATTTCAGTGTGAAAGGCACATAAGTTCTTAGAGGATCAGAATTATAGTTGTAGTGCTTTCTTTTGCCTCCTTGTGCAAAATGCAGATGCTGCGGGGCAGGAAAGCCCTGCAGCCAGTACTTGTCTTATTCTGCACAGGTTGTTTTTAGTTTTCTCTTGCTTTCCCTAAAATCTCAAGCTCTACTGTCAACTCCGGCCAGATCCAAAGATGTCAGCCTTCACCAGCACCACTGAAGATCTGCACGTGGAAAGTTTCCAGACACTGATACTTGGCTGCCCACGAGGTCAGCACTTCAAAGCACCCCTAGGGATGTGCTTGGTCAGCAACTGTAGGTAGTCAGACAGGCTCATCATTACAGAGATGAAGCAAGCAGGGTTTAGGAAACCACTGCTTAGTTCTCCTCCACATACAATGTACTTTATTACACATGGATGTATATGTATACAATATATTATGTTTGCATATATGAAATACATATTCATTATAATCTTTCACATTTTACAGAGTTAAGATAAGGAGATATGCCTGCTTTCTTTCAAGGTCATTTAAGAAGAGAAAAACATGTCAAATTATTTTTCCTATTCTTTGGCCATTCTTCTTTTATTTGCTTCCAACATGTTTATAATTGGCAAATAATGTGCATGAGGTAATTGACAAGTATTTCTTGAATGGAGGTAGAAAAACTACTTTACCACCTGGGGGAGACTTAGTCATGTATCCCTGGGCATACACAGATCACCACTGTGCTTGTTTTTAAGAAACTAAGATTGTTTGGACAGGGATGAAAACAAGATAAGAAATGTACTACAAGGGCCTTTGGGTAAAAGCTAATCAAGATTAGATTGCCATTATGTTAGCGCTTTAGCCTAACAGATCTACTTGGCATATAACTTGAACAATTACCAGACTGGGATCATGATAAGCCAGAAGCCAAAAGTCTTAATTGTGAATTATTCACATAAATCTTAATTTAAATGTGCTTACTTTTGTTTTTTCCTTAAATTCACATAAAAAAGGGAAGAGAAAATCCGGTTGATCTTTATTTCATGTGAGTGTATTTTTAAACTCCCCGTTAACAGAGTTTGCAAAGATATGGTCATCTCATCCAACTACACCAAACATCCATGGCTCACCTGGTAAGGAGCCATTAACCACTGCTGATATGATGGTTGGCAAACCACAAAGAGTGACACACAAGAGAAATTATTCCTTGCAGCCAGGAATGTGACCTTCTTACTGGGAAGAAAGCTAATATTTATCTTTCTAATTTCAAGCACTTTGTAAGCTTCTCATGAACATTCCTTTTCATTTACATAAAGCTCAAATGAGGAACAATAATAAGTAGATTTCTTTAAAATTTCAGAAAGACAGGCCATTAATGAGGACTTCATAATCTCTTAGAAGAAATCATACTTGAGATGGTTATTGTATTCTTGCGTAGTATAAGATTTGGACTCATGGAGGTACAATTCATGGGGAGAATAATGAGATGAGGATATGTGGAATGGTGGCTTCCTCAAGAAAGCTGTGAGGGCTTAGAATCTCATGGGTGGATTTAATCTGGAGACAACTGAGTAACCAATGATCAAGGAAATGGCGTCATTATTTGATATTTTAGAAAGACTGATCTGACACTAGCATACAGGATGCGAAAGGGCAAAAGACAGAGACAGGGAACCAGTTACTTCATTGGTGCCATCGTGGGAAACCACAAAGATGTTATGGAAGGTGTGAATGAAATGATCAGATAAGGAAGGAGCAATGAAATTTCACAACTCTCACCATGTAGGATGCTGAGTCAGAGTGAAAGGGGTCAGAGTTAACTGAGTGATCCAGAGAAGGCTATTCCATGATGATAGAGGTAACCCTGGGGGAGAATTTGTTTTGTAAAAGATGAGTGATAGTTCTGTTTTGGAAGTTCTGAGTTTTGAATGACACAGGAGAGCCTTGAGCAGAGATTCTAGATCTGTAATGGAAGAAGTAAATGCTGAAGATGGTAGAAGCAAAAAATCATTACTATGGAAGTTGTGCTTGTCGTTGAAAGGAAGGCAGGGGTGTGAAAGCGAAATTAAGAGAATGTGAGAGGGAGGAAGGGAAGGAGGGGCAGATGGAGAGAGGACTGGAGAGGAAGGGGCGGGAAAGTAAGCACAAGTGTGCTCTCCCTCCAGACCTCTCTCAGCAACAGACCTTAAGGAATAGCCCATAAGAAAGGAAGGAGGAAAAAGGGCTCAGGATAGTATCAAAGAAGAATGGGGTTATTTAATTGCATCACAAAAGTCAAGGAAAGGCAGGTCAGCACTGGACAGATCAAAAGCAGGGAATCCTAGAGAAAAACAAGGAGCCTTCTGATTTGGCAAGCAGGGGATGGTAGAAAAGTCTCAAAGAGTAATTTCACTTCAAAAGTAGACTTGGAAACAAGATTGCAGGAAATTACAGAGGGATTAAACAGTAAGGAAATGGAAGCAGCTAATTCAGACTACTTGTTGGGAATCTTTAGTTGGGCAGGAAGGACAGAACTCAGGCAGGAGGGAGGATAACAGAAAGGTTCTTCCCCTCCAAAATAGGGTATATGAAGTTTGAAAACAGAGGGTTATGGTCCAATTGGTAGAGAGAATGAATACAGGTGGGAGCAAATGGGTAAGAGACCAAAAAGAGGCCTTTCACAAATGGGATTCCTTATACAAACTACAGGAAAAAAAATCATTTGAAGACTATTTTGTCATTTCTTCAAAGGATGGTACTTCATTAGCAACACCACTACATATAGTGGATAACTTAAGACAGTGTTCCCAAACCTGCACGTGTTTGCATCAACATGATCGGCATCAACCAGAGGACCTGTTAGTGCACATTGTGTAGTTCCACTGACTAGCAGTTTTGAGGAAAGGCCCAGAATTTGCATATCTAACAAGTCCCCAGGGGGTGCTCATATTGTTGGTTCAGGGACCCCACTTTGAGAACCACTTCGTGAGTGTATCAGAACTACCACCTTTCCTGGAAGCCCAGCTGATACAGCCTGGTGTATTAGGCTAATGTCTCCAACACGGGAGACTAGGGACTGAGTCTCTGGAGGCATGATTCACAAACACACTTCCCTCATGCCTGAAGCACAAGAAGTAAGCTGGCTACACAGAAGACCATTGGTCTTCATATGGGTTATCAAAAACATTTTTTTTTGTCTTTTTGCCTTTTCTAGGGCCACACCCACGGCATATGGAGGTTCCCAGACTAGGGGTCTAATCGGAGCTGTAGCCGCCGGCCTACACCACAGTCACAGCAACGCGGGATCCGAGCCGCATCTGCAACCTTCACCAGAGCTCACGGCAACGCCAGATCCTACCCCACTGAGCAAGGCCAGGGATCGAACCCTCAACCTCACGGTTCCTAGTAGGATTCATTAACCACTGAGCCATGACAGGAACTCCCCAAAAACATTTTTTTAAAAAAGTTCTCTTAATTAATCTATAGATGCACATCCCTCATTTTTCAAGCAAAGGCTGGTCTAGGTATTTCCTTCTTTGGACACATATAAGCCAAAGAGTGAATTTCTATGCATTGTTGGGAATGAATCAGAGTTTGATTGCGCTGAGACACAAAATCATGCTCAATTACAAGGTTGAAATGCACTGAGCTATCTATTTCCTAATCTTACCAATTCTACAACTGAAGTACACTTAATGTATCAAGCATGCTTCCCCAAATAAGATACTCAGAAAAAATTTTACATGGGAAGTAAAATATCTTACATATGCACTTAAAAATATATTAGCTAATGAAATCTTTACAACAATCATATCAGCAGGGTAGTATTTACAGCTGAAAAAACTAAGTCTCATGAACATTAAAAGAACCCACCTAGTCATAGGAACTTAACCCAGAGTGTTCAAAATCCTATCAAATCAAACTCATCAATTACTGTTGTCTGTAAGACACATGGTATTTCAACTAAGCTACTCAATCATAAATCCTCCTAATAACAAGGTAGCAAAGGAGGGGAGAACATTTTAGGAAGTTATTTGCATATCACAAATGAACATGAACATTTTTATTCTCTCTGCCTTTTGCAAATCAGCTGCATTAAAAACTGCTCTCTTTTTCAGAAAGACAAATACCATATGATATCACTTATATCTGGAATCTAACATACTGCACAAATGAACCTTTCCACAGAAAAGAAAATCATGGACATGGAGAACAGACTTGTGGTTGCCAAGAGGGTGGGGGAGGGAATGGGATGGTCTGGGACTCTGGAGTTAATAGATGTAGACTATTGCCTCTGGGATGGAAAAGCAAGGAGATCCTGCTGTATAGCACCAGGAACTATGTCTAATCACTCGTGACGAATCTATATATGTATGCTTAACTGGATCACCATGCTGTACAGTTGAAAAATTGACACAAAACTATAAACCAGCTATAATGGAAAAATAAAAATCATTATATTAAAAAAAAACAAACTGCTCTCTTTTTCAAAACTCGCTAAACTATGATGTGCAGAAAAAGAACTATATGGCATTTGAAAGGAAAGTTAACATCTGGCCCATAACCCTTTCCCCTATTCTTGCTGAGAAATGACTGAGAAATGACCTTCTTCAGTCAATTCTATCAAGGGTTTTCCCCGAGTGAGAAGATATTATTAATATGGAAAAGATGCTTTATTTTATATTCGTGCCAAGACCTTTTTTTTTTTTTTTTTTAATTACAGCTAACCAGGCATGCACAGATGGGAGAATGGCAATGAGTGGCAAATAGCAACTTCTCATTTGTTAATATCCAGCAGTGATCACAATACCTTTCTTTTTGGCTCTTTCAAAGATGAGTCTAGAAACTTCAGAGTGTACTGTGTCTTCTGGTATAACACCATAAAATGAAGCCTGTTGAAACTATTAGTGGGATGTGTGATAGAAGTTTAATGGCTTTGAAATGCCTTAGGCTAGCAAGATGTGGACATGTGTCAATGAGATTCTAAGGAAAAAAGAAAAGTCTGGATCTATTTATTATTTCACCAAGAATGCATCCAGGTAGATTCTGCAAAGTAGTCACTTGGCATGTGTAACAGTACCTTCCTAAAGGCAGTGGCCTTAGGAAGTTACACATAGAACTAGGGCAGAATTAACCTTCAGGTTTTCTTTTTGAAACTCTGGGTCTGGTTAATATTGTAGGCACTGGCATGGTGAGAAAGATGTCTCTGGATAGAAGAAAAAAAAAGGGACGGGCTAAGCCATCTTTACTAAAATTTAAAAAGATGTAATAAAGTCCCCTTTGCCCTCATTCATGTGGGTTATCTTATTGACCCTGAACCCGTTTTCACAGCTGGAACACGGCCCATTCGGCAAGGTCTCAGTGTGGTCACAGCAAGTTAGAGCCCTCTGTCCCTGCCAGGGGAAAGAGAACTGGGACCTCAGTCTGTGCTTAGAATGCTGATGGCAGAGTTCAAACTGATAAGCATGGTAAGTTCAAGCTAATTTCAATGACAGAGGTCTTCTCCTGCACCTCAGTTACACTTCCCTTTCCACATTTAAAGCTCTGTTCCTTGTAGAAAAGAGTCTGTTGGGAGCACCTTCCCAAGACAGCTTGATGATAATCCTGGAAGCCTCACAGAAAGTACTTCTAGCACTGCCTTATGCCTGTGCTCATGGGTCCTGTATTATGTTAATTTTTCAAAGTACTCAGCACCCCAGTGTGAATCTTCTCCTACTGGCTCCACATGAAATAATTATACACTTGAAATCATGAAGCTTTAATCATTTTTGGTCACACACAAAAAAGGCTGAATGTAGAAAGAATATGAAGGGAAAAAAAGACGTGTTTAACACACTTAAAATTCTAAGACTTTTACATCAAACTTTGAATGGAGAGCTGGCGATAAAAATAGTGATGAAATGGAAACTGGAAAAGTCTATTTAACTGCAGAAACTTTGCTAATGAAGATTCTGTAAATTTTAAGGTTGAAGTGATAGATGAAGGTTAAAACGACCAAAACCATCTCTGGAGAGATACTTTTTTTTTGCATTTTTTAGGGCCTTACCTGCGGCATATGGAAGTTGCCAGGCTAAAGGTCGAATCGGAGCTATAGCTGTTGGCCTACACCATAGCCACAGCAATGTGGGATCTGAGCCGTATCTGCAACCTACACCATAGCTCACGGCAAGGCCGGATCCCCGACCCACTGAGCAAGGCCAGGGATCGAACCCACATCCTCATGGATTCTAGTCGGATTCGTTTCCCTATGCCACGAAGGGAACTCCCTGGAAAGATACCTTTTAAAACATACCCATGCTTTTGGCAATTGAGGGAGAAATTACAGCAGAATTTCATGTACCAGGACTGCAGGACTGACTGCCTATGGGGGATGTATGTGAATAAGACGCCCGCCCGACCGTCCATCCGTCCTTCCTTCCTTCCTTTCTCCCGCCCTCCTTCCTTTCTTTCTTCCTTCCTTCCTTCCTTTCCTTTCCTCTCCTTTCCTTTCTTGCCTCTCCTGTAGCAAGTGGAAGTTCCCCAGTCAGGGAATGAACCCATGCCACAAAAGCAAACTGAGCTGCAGCAGTGACATCAGGCCCTTGACCCGCTGAGCCACATGGAAACTCCAAATGCCTCTTTCCTCAGGTGAACACGATCCCACACTGGGAAAGGTGTCTTGGTGAGTAAATCACAGGCTGGATTTCAGACTCTACTCAATCCCATGGTTTGATTTCCTTGTGCAGTTAATAATCTGTGCAACAAACTACAGCAGCCCTCATACAATCAAGACATTCTTTGCATTTGTAGGTATTAACCTCTGATTCTTTAGCTATGGTGGCTGGAACTTAGTGGGAGTTTTAACCTTCTAAAGCACATAGTATTAAACTCTGGAAGAAAGATGGACACATACGTTTTACCTTGGCTCTAAAGACATTTCTGGGGGCAAAACATATTAAGAAAAGCAAAAGATTTCCCGACAAATGCATCTCACACAGTATATTGAGAAAGCATATATACTTGTAGCCTCTGGCAGGTTCAAAAAAGTCATGCAGCTTCCTAGGACTAGAGATGATTCTATGTTTGCTTCATAGCCAAGAAAAACAATGTAAAACTTAAGAAAGAGAAAAAGTCATTTATAAACTATAAATGCTTCTGTCACTCTATCTGCAAGAGTCTCACAGTGACTCAAAAGGCTAACCAGAATTATGTCACTTGCTTTCTTTAACTCTGCAAAGTGCCATGGCAAATACAAAGACCTCAAGTGTATATGAAACAAATTCAAATACTGGAAGCTAAGTGGCTTTCTGAAGGTCACAGTGAACAATAATAAGCAACAAAAAAGACTGGTCAAAGGAAATTTGTGAAGTCTACTCAAAAGACAATTTCTGGAATGACATTTTTCAAGAAGCAATCTTGTCACCACACCTTTTGTCCTCGGTTTATTAAAGAGCCATTTCAAAAAGAATTTCTTTCTCTTCTTTTTTGAAAAAAGAATTTAGCCAAGATGATTATGTATATCAATGCTATAACTCTTCTCATTTAGAAGGAGGCCAAGAGATGATAAAAAATTTCACTGAATGTCACAGTCTTTTAAGGTCAGGAATATACAACTGCATACTAAGATGACAGAAAATGATCATTGCAAGAGAATTTTCATTCACATTAGCAAATCAGTTTCTTCTATGTGTGTCATTTTATTGTAAATATCATGGGACCAATGGATTTATACCATTAGCTTAAAAAAGAAAAGTCTGACATCAAAGCAACTGGAATCAACTTGCTTGAAAGTCACTGCTATTACTCCACTCACTTTCTTATATCACCGTAGTGGCTCCAAAAAGTTTTTCAGATCAAAAGAGAACTCCTGGAGTTCCTGTCATGGCTCAGTGGAAATGAATCCGACTAGGAGCCATGAGGTTGCAGGTTCAATCCTTGGCCTCGCTCAGTGGGTTAAGGATCCGGCGTTGCTGTGAGCTGTGGTGTAGGTCGCAGATGCGGCTCAGATCCCTCGTTGCTATGGCTGTGGCTGTGGCATAGGCCAGCAGCTACAGCTCCGATTAGACCCCTAAGCCTGGGAACCTCCACATGTTGCAGGTGCAGCCCTAAAACGACAAAAGACAAAAAAAAAAAAAAAAAAAAGAGAACTCCTAAAAGGGAACGCTCCTACCCAGCTGGTGGGAATATAAACCGGTACAACCACTGTGGAGAACAGTATGGTGGATCCTCAGAAAACTGAGTTCAAAACTAACATGATCCAGCAATCCTACTACTGGGCATATATCCAGACAAAATTACCTTTAAAAATGATACATGCACCTCCTTGTTCATTGCAGCACTATTCACAATAGTTAAGACATAGAAACAACCTCAATGTCCATCATCAGATGAATGGATTATGAAGATGTGGTGTGTGTGCGTGTGTGTGTGTGTAATGGAATACTATTCAGCCATAAAAAAGTACAAAATGCCATTTGAAGATGTGGTGTGTGCATGTGTGTATATAATATATATGTGTGTGTGTGTGTGTGTATATGTATGTGTATATATAAGTATATATGTGTGTGTGTGTGTGTGTGTGTGTGTGTGTGTGTGTATAAAACAGAACACTATTCAGCCACAAAAAAGTACAAAATGCCATTTGCAGCAACATGGATGCAACCAGAGACTCTCATACGAAGTAAGTCAGAAAGAGAAAGACAAATTCCATATGATAGACATATCTAGACTCTAATATATGGCACAAATGAGCCTATCTACAGAAAAAAACAAACTCATGGACTTGGAGAACAAACATATGGTTGCCAAGGGGGAGGGGGGAAGGAGGGTGATGGGGAGTTTGGATAAGTAATGAGGTCCTGCTGTATATAGCACAGGGAACTATATCCAGTCTCTTGGAACAGATCATGATGGAAGATAACATAAGAAAGGGCATGTATATGAACGTATGACTGGGTCATTTGCTGTGCAGCACAAATTGGCACAACATTGTAAATTTAAAATAAAATAAAATAGAATAAAATAAAATAAAATAGACTTTTAACTCTTAGGATTCAGGTAGCTTTGTTCTCAGTTACTTCTCTTTCATATCACACCGGCTCTTTCTGCACACTGGGTCCCCTTTCTTCTGTCTTACCCTGACCATTGCTTTCACCACAGCTGTCTAATCCAGCTTTAATCCCCAATCCTCCAAGAAATACCAAGAAAAAACAATACATCTGCTTAAACGAACCACAGATTTGGTTCCCAGTAATAACTCCAGAGTTCTCAAACACCTTCTGCCCTCTCATTCTACTTATCCATGTTTCTCATCTTGGATCTGTATATGGTATTAACACAGTGATCAGTACATCATGCTTCGTTCAAAACGTTCAAGCCCATCTATTGTTTACTGAAATCCAAGTAGTCTTCTAGAAAAGCAGAGAATGCAAATAAAGAAGTTAAAACCTTTATCCAGAATCATCAACTAAAATCACTGAAAAATGAAAACAAGAACCCCAGTCAAATAAAATTGATTACAGAGATGAGGACAGAAGTGTTACAGGAAATTCAAAGTGTCATATTTGAGCGGAAAATGCAGCTAGTTTTACTCCTAAACCACACCCAGCATTTTACTCAGCATTCTAATGGCTAAAGCTACAGGCATCTAGGCTAGAGCACAGGCGTATACACACACACACATATATATGCATATATTTATCACACAAAAATCTTCACAGAATATTAACTGCTTATGAACCCAGTACTAAATGTTGTATGAGAATGATGTATGAAATGTATATGGTCATTTTCCCTGAGTGTCTACGCTCAATTCTGTATGATACAGTTTTCCTCATTCTTACCTTTGTCAGACACTCCAGCTAGGACGGCCTCCTAGTTTTTCTTCGAACAGACTTTGTATGCACTGTATCCTGGCCTCAAAGTCATTTGTAGAGGAGACTTACTCCTCCAAGACTCTATTTAAATTAGGCGTTTTCTGACTGTGTAATGTCTAAAAAGTTGTAATTTGCCCACACAGAGACATTTCCATGAATATTCATACCAACTTTACTCACAACAACCCTAAACTGGAAACACTAAAATCATCCTTGGAGAGGGGAGCCCTTGTACATTGTTGATAGGAATATTAATTGGTACAGCCACACTGGAAAACAGTATGGAGGTTACTCAAAAAACTAAAAATAGAACTACCAGTAGTTCCACTATTGAGTATATCCTGAGTATCTACCACAAAATCAAAACCACTAAAGACAAAGGCACGTGCAGCCCAATGTTCACAGAAGCATTATTTACAATTGTCAAGATATGAAAGCAACCTAAGGGTCCATTCTACAGATGAATGGATAAAGAAGATGTGGTTATGTGTGTATACACACACACACACACACACACACACACGCACACACACACACACACACAATGGAATACCATTCATCCAAAAAAAAAAAAAAAGAAATTTTGCCATTTGCAAAACACAGATCGACCTGAAGGGTATTATGCTAAATGAATTAGGTCAGGCAGAGAAAGACAAATACTGTTATGACATCACTTATATGTGGAGCCTAAAAAACAAAGACAAACTAGTGAGTCCAACAAAGAAGAAACAGATTTACAGATATAGAGGGAAAACTGGTGGGTACTGGTCGGGCAAGGGAAAGGAACCAGCTAGGATAGGCGTATGGGGTTAAGAAGTACATACTATTATTTATAAAATAAATAAGCTGCAAGGATTATACTGTGAAACATAGGAAATATAGCTGGTATTTTATAATAACAATAGATGAAATATAGCATTTAAAAACTGTGAATCACTTTGCTGTACACCTGTAACATATTATATATCAGCTATACCTCAATAAAAAATAAAAATAGGAATGTTATCCATGCAAAATGAATGATTATACAAATCGTGGTACATTCCTATGGTGGAAAACTATGCAGTAACAAAAAGGAATAAATTCCTCATACACTTAATGACATGGACGAACCTCAAAAAATACATGGAAGAAGTCAGTAATAAATAATTCTATTTATATAAAATCTATAAAAGACAACATAATCTATAATGACAGAAAATATATTTGGCTGCTTAAGGTGGGGTTGAGCTGTGGGTAAAGGATGAGAAGGAACACAAAAGAACTTTTGGGAGTGAAGGAAATGTTCAATACCTTCACTGAGGTGATGATGATATAGATGAATACCTCTGTCGACTTAAAAATGGTGCTTTTTATTATAATGTAAATTTACTCCAAAAAAGTTAAGAATGTGGATTCCCAAATAAATGTACTATTTATTTGTTTATAAACCTGGCATTCAATCCTAGGTTATCTGACTCTGGAGCCTGCTCCAAACCACTACGCTGAGTGAGCTCTTTTGTTTTAAATAAACAAAACCTCAAATAAAAAATGATGTTGAATTTTAAAAGCCGCTATAAGAGAATGTGCATATAGTGTGTCTATCTGTATTTTGATAAGACTGTCTTGGCTTAAATCTTCTGGGTATCTTATTTTGGAACTGGATTCAGAATCCAATTATTAGTGATTCAATGAAATCCATCTCATTCCTTTATAGTTACAACATATTTTTGGTTTGAAAACAGCATTGGCCCTGGTTGATCACCCTTTGTAATTACTGGGTTTAGGACTTGCTAATTTTTAGTTTTGTCTAAAATAGCAAGTGTCACCACAAAAATTTTAAGCTTTGCTACCACCAAGGATAGCCAAACTCATTTACTGAAAGAAGAGTTTTAAAAATACCTAAGGAAGTCCAGCCTCATTAGAATTAGCAAAATCAAATTTCATCAGATGATTTACAAAAGGAGACATCGACTCTCTTAAGTATACAAGCCTTTGCATATTGTTAAAAAATCATATTTTATGCTTTCAAGTTTTATAGTGCATAATGACTAAAAGAGGATAGGACATTGATAGCTACAGTCAGTTGAGATTTCTGTCCCTAGTTCCTATGTTAAAACAACTTTGAAGATTTAGTGGGTTGAAGTAAAGGTGATATTTAAACATTAAAATTAATTTGCAAAACAGAATTTAAATTTATATAACTATGTTTATATAGTATTATAGTATAGCAATTGATATGCAATTATGGGATAAAAGGTATGAAGACAACTTGGGATAATTTTATTTCAAAGTCCTTAATACATTTTCTCTCATGCACTCAGGTAATTTAATTAATTTCAACCCCCAACAGCCTTCTAATTCACAACATTATTTCATATCTTTATCCTCATTTCACAGTAGAAAGCTGTGACATATGAAAATACACTTTTAAGACTCTCCTCTTTTTCAAGGCTCTTTTTATATGTGGTATATTCTATTTTCTTTCTTTTTTTTGTCTTTTTGCCTTATCTAGGGCCGCACCCACAGCATATGGAGGTTCCCAGGCTAGGGGTCCAACAGGAGCTGTAGCTGCCGGCCTTTACCACAGCCACAGCAACACGGGATCCGAGCCGCGTCTGCAACCTACACCACAGCTCAAGGGCACGCCGGATCCTTAACCCACTGAGCAAGGCCAGGGATCGAACCCGCAACCTCGTGGTTCCTAGTCAGATTTGTTAACCACTGAGCCACAACGGGAACTCCAGTATATTCTATTTTCAGAGCACTTTTCATTCAACTCAGCCTTCTCGTTATGTTCGGTATTGGCTACCCACATTCTAAAAAGCAAGATACAAAAACTTTAATTGGCTTCTTCAAAGGCCAAAGAAAATATCAATAAAATACTACTAGAATTTAAGGTTCTTAAGGTTGTGGCAAAACCACACAACTATTTCAAACATAATTCTCTTCATTAACTAATTACATGTGGTAAAGAGATAATAATCATAGAGCAAACATCATTTTAATTCTATTTTGAAGATAAAGGATTTTGAGTGTGAAACCACATGCATCTAAAACTTTTGTATTTAGGAATGAAAAACCAAAATAGAACACTCCCCGAAGTCTAACAAATCTAACACTACCATTCGAAGATTAGCATGCAGAAAACAACATTTCAAGTTTGCAGAAAACATTTTAATATCTCAAATATTTAAATGGCATGAATGGAACACTGTGATGGAACAAGTGGATATTCTGAATACAGGACTTTAGATTAAGAAATAACCAAGCAGCTTGCTGTCAGGGGTTCTAGATTACTGTGCCCAGGTAGATATCTAGGTAAGTCATCCACCAGACAAAAGAATAAAGGTAAAATCTCTAAATGATGTGTGACTCACATCTTTTTTAAAAAATAAATGAGCAAGACAAGAAGCTCATATTCAATAATGAATAAATGCAAAAAGAAAAGGTTCTAATATATATTAAATGAAAATGAGTTCATAGAGTCCAATGGAATAAAACATAGAACCTCAAAAGAAAAATCAGGTGGCCTTTCCAGGGAATAAATTTTACTAGGTAGAATCAAATGTATTTATATCCCTCTCTGCATTTGCAGAGAACTAAACGTCTTATTCCTGCAAATAAGATCAGGACTGAAGTCAAGCATCTGATTCTTACACTCCCTTGGACCAAAGGAATACATTTCCATTTGACCTTTCTTCAAAAACAGGATGTCCAGATTTCCAATTAAGGTACATTACGTAGCTTTAATTATAGCTACCAACATCACATAGGCATGCTAGGTGGCAAAGATAAAATATTACTTGTACAGTGAAGTAATCAAATACAATATAGCTTTACCCTTTCCAGTGGTAACACATCAAATATCACTTTATGCACTCAAAAAAAAAGAAAAAACAAACAAACACATACCACATTTCAAAACCTTTAGTTTCAATTCAACACATGGCATGCTTAATGGTTTCAGCACTTCTGATTCTTTTTACATAAGTGTTACAAACTGAAAGCAAGACAGGTAGGTATAGAAAATATATTGGAACATCTTAAAATTGCCAGCCCTACTAGTGGAAATAAAATGATGGCAATTCAAAGTAATAAAGGTTATTAAAAGTTAAGGGCCTTCGAGGCTAAGGAGTCATGTTAGACTGTCAATTGTTTTCCTCCTGGTGGGAAATCGGTTAGAAATTAAAAAAAAAAAATTGAGTAGTTTAGTTGTGGTCAAAGAAAGAGTCAGTGGGGATGGGGGGATTCAGCAACATGCTGGTAGAAAAAAAGAGACTTACATAGTCTGGGAGGGCAGTGAAATGGAAGGCGTGGTAACCTCGCTCACTTAGTTGTCATTTTTGATTTTCAATGACATTTTTTTCATTCTTTCGCCTAGTAAAGATGACAGAAGTTCCTAATTTATTATCTGATGTCTATTCCTGTTCCTAGATTTAAGAGAGTTTAACTGTATAATATCAAGTCATAATATCCAAATACAGACACTTTGAAAATAACTACAGCACCGATATTGCATGCATTCAATTGTATTTCTTATAACTGCATCCTCCAACCATAGATAAGGACTTAGGGGAAAGATTCAGCCAGAACAGCCCAGGGGATGGGGGGAGAAAGGGGTTGTAAATTTGCAGGGTCTTTAGATTGAAGCAGTAGGAGGGAGGTGATTTTTCTTGAAAAGCTATGAGCCATGGGTTCTAGGAGAATGTGGAATTTAAGCCCTCCACATGGCTCTGTGATCCACACACCCATTACGCACAAACAGAGCTGGTCAAAATGTACATGGCACATCACAAGAGACAGTCTCCTTAGATGCTTCCTGTTGCTCAGGTAGGGCTGCATTTTACATAATGAGAGAAGGATCCTGGACACTTTTTTTGGTATTTTTAGGGCCACACCTGTGGCATATGGAAGTTCCCAGGCTAGGGGTTGAATTGGAACCCCTACGCCACAGCCACAGCCAACAGCAACGTGGGATCTGAGCTGTGTTTGCAACCTACGCCACAACTCACAGCAATGCCGGTTCCCCAAACCACTGAGTGAGGCCAGGGATTGAACCCTCATCCTTATGGATACCAGTTGGATTAATTTCCGCTGCACCATAAGGGGAACTCCCATGGATACTTTTCTAAACATGACCTGGCAGACTGGTTGGGCTCAAACAAAGGGAGGAAAAAGTACAGAGGAAATGTCTGTTACTGTGTGTGAATCACAGCACCACCAGATCAGATGTCCTGGGCTCCCTGACATTTCCTACCACTTCTCCCCTTTGCGTGCACTTCAACATGTGTTGGGCTGCCTGCTGAAGGTGTGCAGGTAATATTTGTGAATAAGTAAATGGAGAGACTGCATAATTAAATTCCTTGAATAAAACCACCCAGATGGCAAAACCCCCCATACTTCTACAGCTATGTACAACTTAAAGATCATGAGGGGGTCTTAAAAAGAGCAGAAAAAAAAAATATAGAAAAGACTTTTCATAAGAGCAAAGGGAAGAGAATCAAAGGAGAAAACATAATATTGAAAGAAATCCAAATAAACAATTTAATGACAAAGTCATCTCCTGGCGTTGCAACTGTTGGTCAGTAGCAAAATGTTGGAATTTGGATTTTAATTCTCCAGTGGCCAACACCACATCTATTCATGTAGCCTCATATAAATATCTTCCTATTTTCATGCCATTGATTATTAAACTATCTCTGGAGGAGGGTTAAAATCCAAAGGTGGTGTCTGAAATTTAGCTCTGATTGTTCACTGAATGAAGAAATCATAATAAGGTTAGTTTTCACATATGCCTTCATTGGACAGTATTTCTTTTGAAAAACAAAAATCTTTTGCAAAGATATTTTAACTATTAAGAGATTATTATTATTACTATTATTATTACTATTATTATTACTGAAGAAGCAGCAAGACAGAGTCATCTTAGTTCAATTAACATTGTTAAAAATTAAGATGTTATTCGCATAATGATGTTCATGAGTGGCTTGCAGCTTTGGGCTTCCCTTCACTATGAACTAATCTCACTATAGGATCCTTTATATAGAGTGTGACCTTAATGAGAAAACAAGGAAAGGGGAAGAAAGTTCTCTGCACCCAGCTCATCAGTATGCAACATCACTCTCAGAGAAACATACAGAAGAGTCAGTCAAGAGCCACAATCTTCAATCCTTCAAGGGCACCTTTTTTTTTTTTTTCTTTTCCAGGTCACACCTGTGGCATATGGAAGTTCCCAGGCCAGGGATCAAATAGAAGCTGTAGCTTCTGGACTATGCCGCAGCCACAGCAATGCAGGATCCTTGCTGTGATTGCAACCTATACCACAAGCTCATGGCAATGCCAGATCCTTAACCCACTGAGTGAGGCCAGGAATCAAACTCGTGTCCTTATGGTTACTAGCAGGGTTTGTACCACTGAACCACAGAAGGAACTCATCAAGGGCAACTTCTTTGCTTGAATGCAAACTGTCCAGGAAGCTTCTGGAAGGAATCCCCTTCAGGGGCTAGGTGGGCTCCAGGCCCATAACACATGCGGGTAAGAGTGGATCAAGTCTACCTTGAAGGGAGAGCCACACCAGTTTGTTTGCAATATCACCTGGCTCTGTTCTCTGCCTTAAATCAACCATGCATGGGTAGGACGTCTGACTTGGCCAGGATGGTGAGACACTGCTCTGTAGATGCTGGCTTCTACAAAGTTATCAGTGATAACTAAGAGTATCAAGTCTTTTGATAGTGAGAACCCAAAACCTAATTGGTTGCTACTCTGAGCAGCTTTTGCTTTACCCCAGGAAAAGCCAGTTTGGATGTAGGTCCTCATGGCTCCAGTGCAGAAGAGCACTACCAAGCAATTTGTGAAATTCTAGTGGTTTCAAATCCCCTTCTCCAATCTTTCAACAAATTAAATTGCTCAACATGAGGGCACAGAAGCAAGCCCAGAGAAGCACAGGTGTTTTAAAATTCATTTCGTGTCTGCATTTCACTCAATGTTAGGATCATGCCGAGCACAAAAGAGGGAGTGCACCCAGAGCTGCAGGCTTCTGTTTGCAGGCAACTTCCGTTTTCTCCTGTCTAAGGAGAAACATGTGGCCATGTGTTCC
Source organism: Catagonus wagneri (assembly GCA_004024745.2). Classification (NCBI taxonomy): domain Eukaryota; kingdom Metazoa; phylum Chordata; class Mammalia; order Artiodactyla; family Tayassuidae; genus Catagonus; species Catagonus wagneri. The sequence continues at coordinate 4,030,373 of PVHT020000021.1, forward strand.
TGCTAAGCAAAGGCCTGCAAAAACCAGCTAACCTAATTTAAAATATGAGCTCTCGCCGAGCTCTCCTTGCATAAACCTCTTCCAAGTGTTTGCTATTTTTTGTTCATTCCGATCTATTCCATAAAAATCAGCCCATCTTTCTCCAGCCCTAGTGACCTGCATTCGCTCCTTCCCCAAAGCACATCGATTCTCCTGCTAGCCTCTGCCTTAATTTGTGGGACGCTAGGGAGGGGACGGTAATGCTTAGAGTAGAGAAGAAAATAACTCTTGAAAAAAATTCTTATTATGATCATGTTTAGATGAAATATGGGGCTTGCCATCAACAAAATTACAAAATAATTCCACAGGGAGTCCAGACCATTCAGGGTAATTCATCTATGAAAAAGTGAACTTTAATTGTTACTCTTGGCAGCAATGTAAGGAAGAGTGAAATATTATACTAAATATTGCCACGTGCAATAGTAAAATGCTCTTTCCCTCTTGCCAGAAGCAGTGTACAGCCCCCTTCAGACTCAGGTTTGGATCTGGTGATTTAGTCTAAATCCTCTGCTTCCCTCTCTCCAAAACCAACAGAGGTTTTCAAAAGAGTTGCACTTTTTATTAGAACCATTTGCTCATTTGAAGTTGCCAAAAAGGAAAAAGTAAAACTGAGACTTTTATTTGGGTTAAAGTTGATTCCTCAGCCTCATGGAGGTCATGTACTTAGTCTATGAACCTTCTCCTTCTACTAAGAAGTTCATTGCAGCGTTGAACCAGCCAAGGTTATGTTTCGATACTTTCTTCACCACTCCTCAAGTCCCACCCCTTTGCTGCCTGGATTTACATAGTAGGGGCTGGAAGGTAATCAGAAGGAAACACCATAATATGGCAAATTACATCCTGGATTTTCTAGAACAACTGAAATTTCAAATACTTTTGATGCTGCGCATAACATTTGCTACTTTGAGACCAAGTCTTGATTTGGGCTTCAGGGCAGGTGACCCTAAGTCTTCAGATTAAAAGCTCATTGAACATTGCTACACTATTTAGTTTACAAGCATGGAAAGGTGTTTGACAATACTGAAAAGCAGGGGGATACGCTTCTTGTCCTAAAAATGGAATAAAGTCTTCAGTGAAGATGTTAACCAAAGAACTCCTACATGGCACTGTTTACTTGGCATAATGGTTACGGCAAAGCATGAGATCATAATAAGCTACTTGCAAATAATTTTTAAAGTATATTTTATATTTCCAGCATGAATATTTACATATACTGGGTAAAATTCACTAAGGGTATATTAAAATCATATGTAAGATATCCTATGTAGATAATATTAGTCAGCTTCTAAATTATTTAAGTAGGGGAAGTGAGGGCCCAGAAAAATTAAATGACTTGCTCAAGTTTATTCAGCTTATTATCAATGATGTGAGGACCAGAAGCTCAATTTTGAAGTAGATACTCCCTGTCCTATGGAATTATGTTTTTCAACCATACGGCTATATGATGATAGAAAAATTATTTGGGAATAAGTTTAAATCTCCAGATATGACAAAAAGTACTCTTTGCTGTAACTTAAATTAATGGATTAAAATTTACATTATCTGAAACCTGAGTAAAGATCCTAAACTTTAGGACATTTTCGCTATATAATTATTTTCTTTTGACTGTAGCATATGCTATGGATGACAACAAACAAACTGGCTGTTGTTACTAAGAGGACTGTAGGAAACTATAATCTATCAGGCATGGGAAAAATTGCACGTATATCCTATGCATTATGAAGTTGCATAAGAACTTTGAGTTTACATAAAGTAGTACCTTAGAATTATGCTCATCTTTCTTATCTCTAGAAGTTTTGGGAAAACAAAGCAAAATAAAACAACAAAACCAAAATATATAGAAAGCACAACCTAGCAAGTAATACTGCTATACTCAAGTGAACGAAAGATACCAGGTGTTATTTAAGTGGAAGTAATCATTTCAGAAGGTAAGGAATTTTTAAGTGCATTGTACAAATACCACTCAGACAATCAATGGCAGCATATAGTAAACTAATGAGAAGCCTCATAGGTCGGCAATCCTTGGAAGTTGGTTACGATTAAAGAAACTGACCTATGATATGGGAAGCCAAGGAAATCTGCTTTCTCTGTGTTGTTCTAATGTTTTAAAAAAGGAACCTGCCTTTATTTATTTATTTATTTATTTTTAACTAAGAGATTAAGTTTTTCCTTTGTCAGCACAAAATTTAAAGTTTCTTTGGAGGGATTCTATTTCCTGTTCTCCATTTAAAATGGGGGAAAAATAAAAATATTTTGCCTGTGACAGAATATGAAAGAAGTTCTCACCCTTAAAACCAGCAGCATTGGTTTTCCAGTCATTAGCGTTCAAATGTCCTGCACGGGAAGTCCTTACAATAACATGCTGCACGTCTCTCCAGGTCAGAAACGGACTGGGGAAAGACAAGGTAAGAATCATTGTACCAAAAAAAAAAAAAAGATGGGGGAAGCAGAGAGTCACAAGCAAATTAAAAAAGCGAAAGCAAAAGGGCAAAGTACTAAAAACAAAGGGTCAGCGATTTGGGTTTGGGATAAACAAATGCCAAATGCCGCTCTTGTTCTCAACTTGGAGAAGTGACATTAGTCTCAGGGAGGCAGAAAATGTAACCTTGTATCTGAGAAATGATGTGATATCAGTCTGTGTCCGTTTTTAAAAGGGTGAGGATTTCCAGTTTCCTTATCAAAACGGCTCCCAGTTCTGGCCCTGTCATCCTCTGCGTAGAAGCTTACACCATCGTCAGAACATTACAACAAGCTAACATTCAAACTGAAGGCCTCTAGAACATTCCTTGTTCATTCGTTTAGTCAGACAGTTAATTTGTGATTTAACAAAGAACAGAGCAATGATTACCATTCTGGATGGACATCGGGATTGAGAAAAATGTCTCAACTGAAACTGAGCCCCCATTTTCAGTGTTCTCAGAAAAAGAAAATGTGGTACAGAGCCCCAAACTGGGCACCCAGGCACAGACTGGTAGGGGAGAGGTCTTAATTTGCAATAAATATTTATGATATTAAATTATGGGATACCTATATCTATCTTGTGACTGTTGGCACTGAAGATCACAAAGACAATAAACGGGAGTTTCATCAGAGAACTGCAATACTAATAAGCACACAGAAAACAAATCCGAGTACATATACAGTCTTTTGTTCTCTTTCAAAGAACAAGTTATATCCTGGAATGCACATGACTCTGTGCATCCATGAAATTCTAATCAGGATATTTATTCAATTCGGTCTTGAATGTGAGGTATGACAATATTTTACCGAATAGGGTAATAAGGAAAAAAAAAGGAAATATGGCAACTTATCACACAGCTTGTGTAGTTATTTTCTTTGCTTCCCATCTGCCAGCTTCTTTTTAGAAGGATATTTGCAAAGGATGGCTCAAAACATTTCGAGGAGAGACAATGATTTGCTACCCTCCCTGAGGTGCGACAGAGGCATGTGGGAATCTCTGAGCCCCCTCATGTGGGAATGTATGCACACTTGTGTCTCCCAAGCAGAGAAAGAAACTGATATCCTAACTGTAGCTAATTTTCAATGATACAGCTGCACCCTGACATCTCCCCCATCACACTCACAGCATCTGTATTTCTCCTAATGAGAGGGAGCCCAGTGATCAGATTCTGGTGCCTTCATTTTCTACCTAGGTGAAACTGACTTTTCAAAGTGCCAGTTTCCCTACTTAAAATGTGGATGCTAATATCTACTTTACTTCCTCGTACAAACTGAATCAAAGTACGGTTGACCCTTAAACAATGTGACGCTTAGGGGCACAGACACTGAGCAGTCAATATAGCTTATAGTTGGTTTTGCATCTGTGGGTGCAACCAAAAGCAGACCATGCGTATTTAGTGCAAAAAAAAATCTGCATATAAGTGGACCCACACAGTCTAAATCTATGTTGTTCAAGAATCAACTGTAATGCTTAATACATCTATGCTGTTCAAGAATCAACTGTAACACTTAACCTAGTTCCTGGTATATAATACGTAATTTTAAGGGGTAGACAGTATATCATTTTGTTAATGAAGAGCCACAGCTCCAATTTAGAGGTTTGAAAAGGAAGGAGATGGGGAGGAAAAAGTGCTAAAGAATTCTGATCCCTTTTTTCTTATGCCCTCAAGACTGTAAATAAGAGAGCTATTCTTGCCATTTTCAAATAGGGATAAGTTTGGATTTTGACTCTTTTGGAAGACTGAATTAACAAAAGACCTCACACTAAGGAATTAAAACCCAACCACAGAAACCATATAAACCACACATCTCAGACAGATATGGGAACAATGAAAACAGATTATTTTGTTTTGATACAACCCTCATTAGGAAACTGACACAGCACAAAACTCTGAAGAAAGGGAAGGAGGTTGTGCGATGGATCCCAGGAGCCAGGGAAATTTTGCTTCTAAAATGAGGAGCATAATTTGGTCTTTTGCTGACTACTGAATCCACACAAAAATTAAATTGATTCAATGCACTATAGTCAGGAAAATTAGGACACTGAGTCTAGGGATAATTCTGAATGCTACTCGCAACATAAGATGTTCCAGCTTTCCCCTGAGATGCCACAGTAATCTCTTTTCCCTTTTCCAGTGTAGGTACTTGGGTGAGGGGCAAAAACAACAAAAACTCAGTCTGGAAGACATTCCAGCTACTTATTTATGGGAAAGCAAAACCCTCTCGAGTAAACATATATGTTTTTATTTTCTCATGTGCAAACAGCAAGATATCTAAAAGTACACCTGGATTGGGTAAATATGTCTAAATCAACCTTGTAATTTAAAAATAACATTTAACACATGGTTAAAACTTTCACATTTTAAATGTTACCCATCAGGGGAAAAAAAAGGAATAAATACCACAAGCTTCCCTGTTACCTATCACCAGGGCAAAATTCCTATAGGAGAGCACAAAGTTCTGACCACTGCAAGACCATTGGGCATAGTGGCCCTTTGCACTAAAAATAGAATAACAGAACAGGGACCACTTATTTGTACCTTAGGCAGTTGTTTTCAGACAGATTTCAGGAAGCCTCCTGCTTTCAACTCAGCCTGAAGAAATAAGAGTTACTTTTCCTCACGCTGAGTTGCAAAAACTCATTCTTCTTGGGCTACTTGTAATTAGAAGGGAGAAATTAGCTTCAGGAAATTGAAACTACACTGTGGAAAGGAGGAGGCATTCGGATAATTCTATGGTGACATTTGATAAGGCACAACTTCAGAAATGATTTAATTTAAAAATTTCCTGAATTTCACCAAAGTAAAGTAAGGAATATGAGAAACCAATGGATTTTGAATCAGTGGTGTTCCTACCTGTGGGAGGATAACTAATCAGCTCCAGAAACAGTCACAGGTTAGGTAACTAGTGTCCTGAGAGAATGTTTATTTTTTGAAAAGTCCGATCCACATTTACCACCTATTTGTATTTCTGCTCACAGGGATGATGGAGCAGTGAAGAAGCCATCAAACGTGGGGTAAACTACACTCAGAGTAAAAGCAGAGAAGGGAAGGCTGAGTGTTGTAACCCACAACAGCAATGCAGGACACCCTGAAACTTATCCGCTTCTGCCAATTACCCTGGACCCAAGCTCCACTGGCCTCTGAAAACCAATACCCCTCCTACCTGCAAAGCACCAAAAGCTTTGGGGCAAATAATAATAAAAAAGGGCCAAAAGTCTAATCAACCAGGAGAAAAAGAGCAATTTCGGTCATTTCTGAGTCTAGTGACCACCAATCTCAGAATAAGCCACCAGGAGTTATGCCACACACCTCTTGAGTTCTTCCTGGAAATGAGATACCCCTAAACAACAATCAGTGAGGCCAAAGGATCACATTTGGAAATGCCTGCAAAATGTGCCTAGCTGGTGATGAACTTTCAAGGCAATAAAATATACATAATTTCCTAGAGAGTATGTCATCTCTTCCTATAAGGAACTTTTGCATCCTTTGATGACCCCAAAATAACACCAACATTTTAGTGAACCCTTGGCCAGAGGCAGGCACTGTGCATTGCTCATGCATCATGACTCTATGATCTTAAATATGGCAGAGGTAAAATTTTTATCCCCATTTCACTTTGAGTTCCATGCAGTAACTCAAGTGGTTAGTGGTAGAGCTACAAGTCAAATCAGCCGTGCTTGGCTATTTATTTACTACTGTCTCCAGATGGAACCAAAAAGGGGAAATGTTATGTAAACACAGTGGCTTGTCAGGTGGGTCTCTGACAAATGGATCAGGAAGTTACATGCAGCATATCATGCTCTCATGGTAACACATTTTTTGGTGCCCACAATCTCTTTCAACCTAGTCGGCTGATTTTTGTTTGCAATAGAATTCAGGAGATTCTTGAGTCTTAGATTTAATCTGAGTTTTAGGTTCCAAAGCCCTAACTTTGGCACACTGTCGCAAAGGTAAACAGAAAGATATCAAACTAGCAAAAATCATATTCTGATTATTAAATATTTTTTTTAAACTGAATGTCATAACATCATAGAGTTTCTTAACGTGTCTTATGAAGCTGTCTCGCCTCACCTGTCATGCTCGCACTGTGCTGTGGTTAAAAGCCTAATGAAGTAACCAAGTCTTTTCCAGTTAGGAAGATAATATGAACCTCATCCCAAATACTGCCAGTTTGCAGCTGCAAAAACAGGGTAGTTAGTGACACTATCACTAATGGGTGCTTGTATTACACTTTTGTTCTGAGCAGCGCAAAGTATTTCATGGGCCCAACAACAGGTTTCAAAGAAGTAGGACGTATGCTGGTAGAGACATTTTGTCTAGTGCTTGCTTCTTGTTGGATGTCTAAGTGCAAATGTGAGCACTTAAATTTTGTAAAAAAAAAAAAAAATCTCCCCATGAGCTTTCCCAGATAATTCTACACACATGTGAATAAATCTGTACTTGGGGGTCCTTAAAAACAGGAACCAATTTTCAATCTTAAGTAACTGATTCATTTGCATTATTAAAAGAAAAAAAGAACTCTGGTTCCCCAACCTCCAGCTCCCTGATGGATCTAGTATCATAGGCAGTTTAAGGACACCTGATAAAAGCAACAACAAATATAAATCTTACTATGGAAAGCAAACTGATCAATAAGAGGAGCAATGGCAAACCCAGATAATGAAAACTGTTTCCTAAATAGGACAATCTTTAAATACAGGAGTGGTTCTGCCTAATGCAAAGACGGGAGATTACGTGCACCAGACATATAGGGAAATCAGCAGTTGTCAAATATCCAACTTACTAAATAGTCAACCAAGCATCCAAGACAAAACCAGTCTCCTTTTATGTTTTTTAAGACCATGTAAAAGAAAAATGGGAATGAGTAGCCAGAAAATGATTGTCACTGTACAGATGCTAAATAAGTCAGCAATCGTGGAAAAGGATACATTGTGAGCTGGAATAACCAAGATGAGGCAGAAGTGTTTAAAGCCTGCAGAGACTGGGAAAAACATTACTCTGACTGCAGCCAGTGCGTGCCAACGATAATTCAAGAATGAAATACAGACCTTCCAACCAAAGAAACCAATCTTCTCTTGTCAGGTAATGAAGAACCCAAAGGGATCACCAGGTGGTCAGACCCACTGCGAGCCAGAGTGTGTGGCTAATGGGACATTTGTTCTGTGTTCTATACTAATTGAAAAGTTTCGTGCCAAAAATTGGGTTGTAGTAACAGAAAACACAGTTAATAATACCTCCAAATTTAGAAATACAACTTATACTGCTATTGCCTGGACCCACCCCTGCTTAGGCTCCATCCATACCTGAACCAGAAAAGAAAAGAGAAAATTGGTTCAAGATCAAGTTTTTATTTTATTCTTTTGAGAAACCATTCTCCAGTTTCCCGATCTTAGTCTAAACCAGAGGTGCAGAAATTTGGTTTCTAAACACACTTAAGATACTCCCTAAGTTGGAAAGAAAAATTCTGTCATTTAAACTGAAGTGCCTTCTTCCATTATACACCCTGGCTCATCTATATGATGTCATCACACCTAAAAGACATCAATTAAGTTTTCTGCAGCTTTATAAACGATAATTTATTTGTGAGCTCAATAATCATTTCCTTGAAATGCCTTGCTACATACACGCTTATGGAATGAAATCTGGTAAGTGATCAGACAGAGGTACACCAAGTTGAGATCACATGCATTGAAATCAGTTCACAATTGTGTAACTTTGTTGCTATCAGCTTTCCCAGTACACTCAATTCCTGCCAAGAATATTACCCCGAGGCTATGAATTCTAGCCATTCTAAAGGCCTCTCTCCTAACGGGAACCCTCCTTCACTGTGGTATACCACAATGCAGAACAGTACAGAAGTTCCTTAAAAAACTAAAAACATAGTTGCATTATGATCCAGCAATCCCGCTTTAGGGCCTATATCCAGAGAAAACCATAATTCAAAAAGATACATGCACCTCAATGCTCACTGCAGCACTATTTACAACAGTCCAAACATGGAAGTAACCTAAGTGTCTACTGACAGATGAATGGATAAAGAAGATATGGTACATATACATAATGGAGTATTACTGAGCCATAAAAAAACACGAAATAAAGCCATTTGTAGCAACGTGGGTAGACCTAGAGATAATCATACTAAGTGAAGTCAGTCCGACGGAGAAAGACAAATATCATATGACGCGTGGAATCTAAAAAAAATTATACAAATTAACTTATTTACAAAACAGAACAGACTCACAGACTTCGAAAACAAATTTATGGTTACCAAAGGGAAAAGGTTGGGATGAGTGATAGATTAGGGGTTTAGGATTGGCTTATGCAATTGTATAGGAAATGGATGGTCAAAAGGGATCTGTAATACAAGCATAGGGAACTCCACTCAATATTTTATAATAAACTGTAAGAGAAAAGAATCTGAAAAAACTATGTACATATATATAAAACCAAATCACTCTGCTGTACACCTGAAACTAACACAACATAGTAAATCAATTATGCTTCAATAAAAAATAAAAATATGTGAAGAAATAAAGCCCTCTCTCTTTATGTAACCACAAACTGGAATTTAAATTTTTATCCCCGAGATGTGACATCTTTTGAAGTAGACAGAATGAGTGGTATGAAACCTTCTTCCCTAAGTTTATTATAGTCAAGCTGTGAGAAACTCAAATCTGGTAAAGAAACTATAAGACAAAGCCCACTCCCCCTTTCCTGCTAATTTGGTAGGCTATGAAGCACTGGGAATGGACAAGTAAGCAGTTCTAAGCTAACTGGTCTTGTGCTGCAGGAAGACATGGTGGCCCCCATTACTTATTTCTAATTTAAATTTGTTCTCAGAATAATAGTATACATAGCTTCTAATGATATGAGAATGGTATAAATTGTGCTTCAGAATCAGGAAGACTTAGGGTAAATCATGACCTGCTACTCACTAGGTCTGGGACCCCAGACAATTTACTGAAACTCTGGACTCAGTTTTCTCAGCTGAAATGTAGAGGCAAATGCACCACCTCAAATTCCCTTTTTTTTTCTTTTTCGGTATTTTTAGGCCCATACCCACAGCATATGAAGGTTCCCAGGCTAGGGGTCGAATGAGAGCTGTACCTGCTGGCCTACACCACAGCTACAGCAATGCCAGATCCAAGCCGTCTGCTGGCCTACACCACAGCTACAGCATGCCAGATCCAAGCCGTCTGCTGGCCTACACCACAGCCACAGCAATGCCAGATCCAAGCCGTCTGCTGGCCTACACCACAGCTCATGGCAACCCCGGATCCTTAACCCATTGAGTGTGAGGTCAGGGATTGAACCTGGGTCCTCACGGATGCTAGTCAGATTCGTTTCCACTGAGCCATGACGCAAACTCCCACTACCTCAAATTCTTGCTTGCAAAGCACCTGGCACATGATGGGCTCTCAAAGGCAATAGTCATTATTAGAATTTCTTGAGATCAACATCCCATCAGCCCAGAAAAATTCAGGACCCCTTTCTGCGTGTATACAAGCATTTGATGAAATTCCATTTAACCTAAGTTTTCTTCTATGCTCCTAAATTTTAATAGTATGTTTTTAGCTTCTGTAATAGGTGAACAAAAAATAGCATTTTCAATACCTTGGCATATTTCTGCTCAGTGAAATAACACTGCTACTAAGATCTGTCAAAGAGATCTGGTTTTAAAAACTGATGGCAGAAGCAGCAACCTGACTGGTTAGGAATGAACTGTTTCTACCTACTGTGATGGTTAACAGATCCTGTTTGTGGGAAGATCTTCCTTTTTTTTTTTTTTTTTTGCCATTTTGTCATTTTAGGGCTGTACCCGCGGCATGTGGAGGTTCCCAGGCTAGGGGTCTAACAGGAGCTGTTAGCTACCAGCCTACACCACAGCCACAGCAAAGAAGGATCCGAGCCACGTCTGCAACCTACACCGCAGCTCACAGAAAGGCCACTGAGCAAGGCCAGGGATCAAACCCGCAACCTCATGGTTCTTAGTCAGATCCGTTAACCACTGCGCCACGACGGGAACTCCAAATCTTCCTTTTAACAGTTAGCCATCCTAGAGGATGGTGAAATCTTTGGTTTGATACTGCAGTGCCTTTTAAATACCAAATGTTGGAATGAAGACTTTGTGCAAATGTATTTGCTTAAATGAACTACCAGGCTGAAGTGTTCTTGAAATGTTTTCTAAGCAGTTCGAGGACTTGCAGAGTTCACACCTTAAAAGTCAGCAGTTGAATCCTTTGACAAGCAACAAAAATAATCGGTGGCCTCTCTGTTATTCCTATAATTTTAAATTACATCATTTCCTCTCACTTGATCCTGTTAAATACAAAGAAGTAAAATGATCCTTTTCTACACACTTATTGACAAAACCTTTTAAAAAAGGGTTTTTAACATTCAGCTTTAATTTAAAACTTAAAATGACTAAGCATTTTGGCCTCTAGAATTTTAAATGTTATCCTGTCTATTTTAGACACTCCTGGTTTATTATGTCAACTCCTGGCAATCTTTCTAATTATTAAACTTAAATAGTAACAAAAAATGTTTTTCAAAATTTTCATGCTACATACACACCCCTGAGGAAAAAGAACTAAGATAAACAGAAATCTATTAAAACAATTTTGGAGGTATTTCAAATAACCCTATGGCTGAGGTGAACGGACTGAGAAATATAATGCTTAACTATTTCATCTTGACATTAAAAAAGCTAAGCTGGCTCGTCACCTAAAAGAGGCGGGGGAAAAAAGTAACCCCCCTCCCAAACCTTGGCCCTGTTTCCTTGTCTGTTTCCCAAATTAGAGACCTGAGATACTAATGGGTTGAAAAAGCAGGTGTGTAATTCTTTTCTGGTGTGTGTGATTCTTTACTTTTTTTACAGGTGTGTAATTTTTTATTTTTCTTTGTTTTTTTTTTTTTGATAGGCAAGAGAGAGATTTGTTGATAGGATGCTTGCAAGAGATGCAAGCGGGCAGTCAAGGAGGCTCTGCCTACTTTTTTATTTTCAAGGCAGTCCACGTATATTCACTCTTATATCTCTCCTGTCCCCAATTTAGCATCTAAATTCCCAGAAACCACAGCAGAAAACAGAAAATAAATTCCACCTTTCTTTTCAGTTGCCTCCCCGGGCCATATGTTGGGATGCCAAAAGCAGGTCTCCCCAGTGAGTGGTGCCCAAGAGACAGAGCTCTGATTAATAAAAGATAAGTGGGAGCATTTCTGAGAAAGCCTCTGCTTTCCTGCCACAAGCACTGCCTAACCCTCCTTCATTCTTTCTTTCCTCTTTTTACCTGAATGTGGATGTGGTGGCTGACCCTGCAGCAGCCACTGAGGAAAGATCAAGAGAATAACATAGACTTTGGCCTTTGTAGCCATGAGCTTCTGAATCAACGTCTTACGGATTTCATGTTGTACCAGCCAAACTTTACTACTAAATACAAGTCTGAAAATACATTATCTCCAAAAGTATGGAATATTAGATAGCACTTACGGAGTGTTCACCATGTGCTAAGCATGCTGTGAAAACTATTCAATATTCATTTATTTCACTTATCTCTCGTAAAAATCTGATGAGACAGATACTGTTATTACTGAAATAAGGACCTCAAAGCACAGAAAGCTGATTGAGCCTGTTCAGGGTCATATGATTAGCAAGAGCTGAAACTGGCCACAGGCGGTCTGACTCCAGAGCCCCTAGCTCTGACCCACTACCCTGATTTGTACTGGAGAAGGGGCCACAGGGGAAGAGTCAGAATAGCGATGCTTGTGGGGGACCAGCCAGCAAGCCTCCAGTTTTGGTATCAGGTGTAGAATGCTTATTCTGTCCTAACTCAGCATCCTCACTTTGGATGGATCTCAGAGTTCACTGGGCATTTTGTCCCTCATCCCTGACGTAACCACACACTAGTGACCATATCATTTAATCCATTTATTTGAGAGAAAAAAAAAAATCAAGGATTTGTTTATGTAATAGATATAATTTAATGATATTAAAATACATATTGTACAAAGACTAACATTTTCCTTAAAGGGTTTTGAAAGAAAAGTTGAAGATGTACTAGGCCAAAAGAAAATCTCAACAATTGCCCTAAGGAAAAACAATGCCTCACAAACCACTAGTGCAGTTGATTATCTAACCTTATTATCCGACCATAATTCAGTTGGGGGGTGGGGAAAGTCAATACTAAATCCCAATAGAAAGAAAGTCTGTTAACACTATTATCTTCAACTGTCATTCTATCAAAGAGGAAGCCAAAATATCACTAGAAAACAATGACACACAGTCAAAAGCATGTTCATAGGTTAAATGTCCATCTTCAAAAAATTATATTCATATTAAAGGCAAAATAAATGAACCATGATTCAACCAATAAGAGTCATAAAATAATAAAAATTGATCCTACAGAAAACAAGAAAGATTAACAAAATGAAAAAAGGACAAAAGGAAAGCATCATTACTGATGAAGACCTGGTCTTTTGAAAAATAACAGCTAAAAGTCTAGTAAAAAAATATATATATACATAAAATACATTATATATACATTAATTATTATATTCTGTTATGTAATCTGTACATAAATATAACTGTATTACATATAATTATATTAGTTTTACATAAAAATTTCTTTAAAATCTTATAAAATGGACACAGTTCTGGAGAATACAAATAAAAAAAGTTAAAATTAAGAAAATCTGTCAAAGAATTACCTTTCAAAAGGCTTTAGGGCCAGATGGTTTCCTTCAAACATAAAGGACAGCAATTCCAAGTGTCTCCAGAGAAAAGAAAAATTGCAAAATTTGACAATTTATTTTATGAATTTATGTTACATAAGATAAAAAATTGGCACAGACAGAGGCCAATTTAAAGGTCAAACCAATCTGGGTTAGGAGGTCTAGCTTTTCATTTATTACCTGTGCTACCTTCTACGTGAGGAATAAAGGGAAAAAAACATAAAGCATACTTTAAAGGATTCTGTTTATGTGCCATAAGTATGCAATTAAAATTATAAAACTACTAGAGCAATAACATAAAATACACGTTATTCAGTAAAAGAAACTAAATTTCTACACAGAAAAAGAAACACAAAAGCATAATAAAAGATTCTAACATCAAACCAATAGCATGTTAAAGAACTAAATTTAATTTGTGAATATAAAGTCACTATATCAAGAAATCAATTATTCTAGTAAGTCACATCAACTTTTCTGGTGTGAGAAAACTGTATATTAATCTCAACAAATACTTAAAAAATACCTAAATCCCATTTCTAACATTTATAAAACAAAAAATGGTACACAGACACAAACATCAATAAAAAGTGAAACAAAAGATTTAAAAAAAAATTTAGAGAAAATCAGGATCTAGGCATGAAAGCTTTCCATTCTCGGACTTTAATATTTTAAAAGGTTAGTTAATATAGTAGAAATATTGTGAAACAGACTGCCATATTTTAAAGATTCTCCATATGCCTAAATTTTTTTAATCCTAGCAACAATTTGGTGATTCTAAGGAACTATTCCAAATTTCAGATGAAGAAACTGAAACTTCAGGTTAAAAAACTTAATTTTCACTTGTTCAAGGCTACACAGGTAGCAATGGTTTACAGATAGGATTGGAAATGAAGTCAATCTGACTCCAAAAGTTGAAATATAATGACCAATTCGTGCAATAAGAAGAAATATGAAAAGTGAGTAATACCACTGTCACGCTATGCATGTATTTAAAAAAAAAAATCTCAAGATAACCAGTTACAACATAATGTGAATTAAAGTGGCTAGAGATTAGAAAAACATACAAAAACAACAGCTCTGTTATACATAACCAACAACCAATTAAAGCAATAATGGTAATATAAAAACAAACAAATATTTGCTATTCCAAAAAATAAATCGAATCCAAAAGTATGGAACTAAAGACAAGACTAAAATTTTATTATGCCAATAAAGGTAAGATCTAAATAATTCAGAGGCAGATTTTCTTGAATGGGAAAATCAACTGTTATAAACAGGATAAGATTCACATAATTGTCCTTAAGTTGTCACTGGGATTGCTTTTGGAACATAGCAAAATGGTGCTAAATTTTATCTGGAAAAATCAACATATAAGAATGTTTACGAAAATGTTTTAAATGTGAGAGTGATACTCTGATGTCAAAAGAATTGAGAAATTGTAGAATAGGAAATCCTATAGGAGTCCTTCATAAATGTAACAATTTGAAAGCCAAAAAAATGGCTTTGTGAAGAGATGGATTACTTAGTAAATGACACTGGGCAAATGGCATCTCTGTAAAAATTCAATTTAGATTCTGACAATGAACACCACAATAAATTCTAGTTGGTTAGGTATTCATGCTGAAAAAGGAAATAAAACACTAGATGGAAATGGAAGTTGGTAATTAATAGATTTTGAGATAGGAAAGGCTTTCTAATCTAAGAGTTTTTAACCTGGGGTATAAGGATGAACTATAGTCTCACAAATCCCCTGCTATATATATTTGGGCTTATTTTAGGCCGAAAGCACACACAGCTGATGTATGTTCAAAATGCGGAAAATTCTCCAGGAGGTAACAAAAGATCAGGTATGACTATCTGAAGAATTTATAGAGGACATCACATACTTGACTAAATAATAACTAAAAATAAAGATTTAAGCTCTGTCAAAACGGTCTGAAGAAAACTTGAAAGCAAATGACAAATCGATAAAAAACCTCTATGGCTGGGGTAATATATTGAGTATATGCTGATGATAAAAATATTAACAACATGAACAATTAGTAGATGATTTGTAGAGATTCATGCCATTACTACCCTTTGAGTGACTCTGAAACACATTTCTGAAATTCAGTTTGAATATTAGTTCGTACAATTCAGGAATTTCTAACAATTCCCAACAAGTGAACGCAGCACCCCCCCTCCCAAATCTGAAACTATCTTTAACCTAATCTTGCATGGCTGCAGATTAGATAAAGCATTATTTAGTTAGAAAGTATAGTAAAAAAATGGGGAATGATTGACAAAATGCACAACAAAATACGAAGGAAAAGCAACACACAGGTTGAAGATAATACAGTAGGAAATATTTCTACATTAAATACATTGTGTATATTAAGTATATTTGGAAACAAAATAATAGTATTAGGAGTTATTGCACTATTCAAGCATAAATGTCATGGACAGTTGATTGTGTATGGAAACTTTCAATTTTTGCTTTTTAAAAATATTTCTGCATAATTTAAATGCTTTTTACCAAGAGCATATTATTTTAGTGATAATAATCTAGTTATAAAAATGGCTCTACTGCTAACAATATTGGTTATTGGATTACTCATCCTAGGATCTTTCAGTGTTAAATATTTATTTGCTTCCAAGAAGTCAGTGGCAAATGGAATCAGTGAAAGATTGATAATTATGCCAAATAAGGAAAGCATCATTTCATACATTTAAGAAAATTTACAACGAGAGCATATACTTTCCAAATAAGTCACTTAAAAATTTTTAACTAAAACATATACCTTTCTTTTAAAAAGTAACCTCTGTTACAATACTATTCTTATTCTCCTTTGCCTGGTGATCCTGGAACATTCTCACTAAATAGCATCTCTACAGACCAGATGGTCGCTGGGCAACCTTCCAATATTATGATTTCTCCAACAAACTGATAACAATTATTTTATGTTCCAGGTACGGTATCGCATGTAATTGAGAGTGTTAGCACAATAAAAATTCTAAAACTGAATACATCTGCTATGGAAAATGAGGCTATTGGATGTCAACTCCAATGGCACCAAAATTCAGAGTAGCGAATAAGAATTCAGCATGACTAATATGATCACTTCCATATCATGCTCTCTCCAGGAAGATCTCTATAACATTCTTTCAAGTCGGTTGTAAAGGTTTCCAACGGCTAAATAACAAGCAGACTCCTCTGAGAGCCTATCTTAAATTTCACTCCAATTTTCCTTTTTCCTCCCAAGATTCCTTAGTTGTCGACCAAGTTTTTCAGATGTACTGGGGGTGCCCACCGAAGACAGACAATTCAGGTTTTTATTGTGTTCTTTCTGACTGAATGAACAATTTTAATCTTTGAAGTGATACCCTATCAGTTTCACATACAGGCATGTTTCTAAATTTGTTGTAAGAGTTAAAGAAAATTCTGGATCATTTAGGCTTTTTTCCCTTTCATTTGACCTGCCGGTACCTACTTGGTCATGACTGCAGCACCACTGGATGAAAAAAGGTGAAGCCCGATTAATGTTGCAATCAAAGAATAACTCAGTAAAATACAAAACCCAAGTATAAGTGAGATCATTTTAAAGATTCCAAAACACATCATCTCATTGATGGCTTTGACTTACCCGTATTTGCTATAATTTACCCTCTTCTACTCTAACACCACTTTTGGTCACAAAAATATTATCTCTGATTTTTCTCTTCTGGAGCACTGAATTATCTTTAATCTATGAGATGTATGCTTTATTGGAGTCAGGTTCAAAGCATCACATACATTTGTACTCAAGCTGCTCCACCATTCCTGGCATCTCTGCCATGAAGCATGCGTGTTTTGCTCACAGGGGTACTCTAGTTCAAAGCGCACTGCCAGACACATATTGAATCACATCAAAACGATGGTGCTAAAGATTACAACTATGGCTGTAAGATGTGTTACAATTTCAGAAATGTGGGAAAAAAACATTTATTTCAAAATAAAGAAATGATGGTAACAAGCATGACTCAATATTTCTTAAATGAATTAATCAATATTTAGAATTAAGACTAAACTTGTAGACATTACATCCTACAAACTCCCGCTACTTGAATAGATATCTACCCATACTTTTGAAAAACTAAAAAGGGAGAGTTCCTTCTCTTCCTTCTTTCCTCCCTCCCTTCCCTCTTTCATTATACAAATATTTGGCTTATTATGTACTAGACATTTTTTTTTTTTCGGAGGCAACAGCAGCATACCCACTTTTTCTTTCTTTCTTTTTTAAAATATATAATACTTTGATAGTTCCCCCCCTCCTTTTTTGTCTTTTTAGAGCCTCACACATGGCACATGGAAGTTCCCAGCCTAGGGGTCGAATCAGAGCTGCAGCGGCTGGCCTAAACCACAGCCAAAGCAACACCAGATCCAAACCTCATCTGTGACCTGCGCCACAGCTCACAGCAATGCAGGATCCTTAACCCACCGAGTGGGGCCAGGGATCAAACCCGTGTTCTCATGGAGACTAGTCAGGTTCTTTACTGCTGAGCTACAAAGGGAATTCCCAGCACATACACATCAAGACTACTTATAATCTGGGTGGGTGTGTTCTTAAGATCTATGGGCCTCTTGCAATGGAACCATTCAAACTATTTTGAAGGCATCAAAATCTGCATTTTTAAACAAGATTCCATACGACTCATATGCCTACTAAATCTGAAAAAGTATCTCCAAGTTTCTCTTCTTTTGTAAGTCTTCCTAAATCATCCCTGTTCAAAACTTCATCACCCTTCTCCATGGTCCTGGCCCTTATACAGAGCACCCAGGTCTTATTATAGCTCTTTTTTTATATTAACCATGCCTTTTTATAGCTTTAACATAGATAGACGATATACTATGATGGTGGGTTCTGGTGTCACACTGCCTTGAGTTCAACTTCCAGATCTAGCACTTAGCACCTGTGGAAGTTTCTAAGTCTCTGTTTCCGCATCTGAAATATGGTGATGTTGTCCACCTTATAAAGGGCTGCTTTGAGGATTAAATGAGATGGCCGTTGAAAGCACTGAGCTCAGTATTTGGCACAGAGTACGAATTCAATAAAAGCTGACAGCTGTTTTTATTTTTCATCACATTGTTTTTTATTTCACCTTTTTGTACCTTCATGCAGTATTTCCATACTCAGTGGGGGCCAATGGCAAGAAAAGTCTTTTGCCTCATACATAATATGTCACAGTGAGATGTGCTAGGGTCCCTATTTGATAGGATGACACTACCAAGCTTTTCAGGCATATTGCTTTTCTGGAATATGCAAAGAACATAAGACTTTACTTTATCTTAGTCACACATATGGTTACTCAATAAGATTCAGAGTCATCACGAATAAGGAATGAAAACTTAATCCAAGATACTAAGAAATAAACCAATCTCCTTCTTTTTCTTTTCTTTTTTTTGGACCTTTTCTAGGGCCACACTCGAGACACGTGGAGGTTCCCAGGCTAGGGGTCTAATCGGAGCTATAGCTGCCAGCCTACACCACAGCCAAAGCAATGTGGGATCCAAGCCATGTCTGTGACCTACACCACAGCTCATGGCAACGCAGGATCCTTAACCCACTGAACGAGGCCAGGGATCGAACCCGCAACCTCCTGGTTCCTAGTCGGATTCATTTCCGCTGTGCCGTGACGGGAACTCCAGCCAGTCTTCTAAATACAACCTTCTTTCTTTCTGTTTTGCATGTTCTATTCCAGGTATCATTGTTTATTTTACTACAGATTTGTTGCTTTGGGCTTTTGACACATCAAATGCCATCAACAACTATTGATGTCAGGATGAATAAATCTTATATGCTACTGAAAGACATGCCTTTCAATCCGTCATATATACTTCTCTCATTTACTTTTCTCTCATAATGATGATGGCAAATGTATTATGATTAAAATTCTTTAAAAAGAGGCAGAGAGAAAGAATACTGGAATCAGCTAAATACCCAACCTAGATTCTAGTATCACAAGGAACAATTTTGCTCTTCTGAACAAATGACACAAAAATGTCCTAGAGGTTAAAAAAAAAAAAGTCAAGACAGTGTGTCCTTGGCCAAAGAACACTTAGTATAAAAACAGGTTTGAGGACTTCCTGTCGTGGAGCAGCAGAAGTGAATCCGACTAGGAACCATGAGGTTGTGGGTTTGAACACTGGCCTTGCTCCACAGGTTAAGGATCCGGCGTTGCCATGAGCTGTGGTGTGGGTCACAGATGCGGCTTAGATCTGGCGTTGCTATGGCTGTGGTGCATGCTGGCAGCAATAGCTCTGATTAGACCCCTAGCTTGGGAACCTCCATATGCCGCTGGTGTGGCCCTAAAAAAAAGAGAGAAAAAATCTGAATTTTAACTGGGTTTCAATATGAAGCTGAGGAACATAATTTGAGAATCTTCAAATACAAAGATGGTGATATATGATGAAGCCATTCAATAAGTCATTTGCAGACTGTACTGAAATACGCTTTGATGAAAGTGATTAAGTAGCAGATTATGATGTAAAACTATAATGAACCCTGGAAAAAAAGTCAGCTTCTCTTATTTCCTACAAGGAAAATTATATTTGATAGTATTTGGGATGTTACCATGGACACTATCAAGAACAAAAATTTCCTGGCAATGAAATCCACAAATCCTTAAGGGACTAAATTTAAATCCTACATTTTACATGCTTCTTGAAAACCCTAATGTATTAGTAGACTTTCTAAGCAATTTTATGGGGTAACTGCATAAAAATTAATTTGCTAAGACCCTATTTAAGTTAAAGGACAAGACAGTAGATGAGCAATTTATAATGTAAATAAGTCTATATTCCTTGTTTTCTTTCCCTTTCTAAAAATGCAAATTGCCTCCAACATTTATAGCAATTACAGTCTGCATGAAAAGCATTTTCTAAGGTTTAATAAACTTCTGGGGAGCTGATACACTACAACACAGTAAGTAAATGTAGTACAAATGTTCCACAGGTCTCATGGCAAGACCTGTAGGACCAAGGACCTTGTCTTATTGGGTATTTATGCTTCTTCTACTTATCAGAATCCCATGGGAAGAATAAAAGATATCTATTTCAATTAATGATATGTAATCTACCCAAGAGCTCAGTTGAGAAACTAGAACTCAGTCTTGAGTTTTTCCTTTCCCCTAAAGCACATGTACCTACTCTCCCTGTTTGCAATACCTGCAAAATGTATAGCTGATCTATCTATTTCCCGTTATCCTTATTACTATCACCTTGACCAGGTACCCTAATCTCTCCTGAACTACGGGACTCGCTTGCAAATGGTTTACCTGTCTTGCTCTGACACCAGCACTTCTCCAAAAAGAATTTGGAATGGTCTTTAAAAAAATTAATCAAATCATGTCTCTGTACTTGAAAGACTCCTTAGAGCACTATCATAACCTACTTACTATGACGCTATATGTGAACCGCCTTATCTGAACGCCTCAACTCATACTAATCTTCATACAGATCTTCCTGTTTCTCAAATCCAGTAACCTTGTTGCAACTATGTGGTCTTCCCAACTGCCTTCTCCCTCTCCCTGGAATGTACAGGTCAATTTTTTACGAGGCAGGCTCCTTCTCCTATTTCAGGTCTTAGCTAAAACATCATTTTCTCCAAGAGGTCTCTTCTTGACCACTCTATGTTAACAATACCTCTATTACCCTTCATGATTCTACTCTGTTTCTGTTTTGCTTAGTATTTATCATTTGCTTTTTTTTAGAGGCGGTTTCACCAAATAGGATGAAAGATCCACCTCTGTCAATTCACCAATTAATTTCCAACACCCTGAAACACCCTTGGTATCCTTATACACCTATCAGAGATAAGAATGAGATTACAACTTTCCTTCCAAAATCCCTTCTTCTACACATACTCTTTTTTTGATGGACTTAAACCAGAACCTTCCTACCTTTTCTTGTCACTGGTCATAGAATTCTCAGACATAAAGTGTCCTTTGAGATGGGATTCTTGTCAAGGTGGCAGAGAGGATGGCTAATCACAGATAATGATATCACTGCAATGAAATTAATCAAATCCCAAAGGATACAAAAGACGTTCCCCACCCGCAATGTTTACACAGTATTGTTTCAGTCAAGTCACAATTTGAATATTTAGTGACACATTTCTAACATAGGACATATAACCCTTGAAAATGCCATTTGACCAGCTATACAAGGAAAGACACTAGGGACTGCAACAAGACTGAGAACTACTCTTCTAAAGAAATAATCGTTATTATTACAGCAATAAGAGCAAAATACGTTTAGTGATTAATCACCTAATAGCGTCCCGGTGCTCAGTTCAGTCTCTGGGCAATTCAACCATCCATCAAGTTTCTTAGTTTCCTCATCTCAGGAAGGGAATAGAAAACACTGGCTAAGTCTCAAGATAATACAAGGTGAATAAGCCTTTTGACCAGGGCTTTTCTAGTAATGAAGTCTCTTTTGGAAGCTGCATTGTTTTAAACCACTGACCATTAATTAAGGTACAAAGTTGAGTCCAGTGAAAATTGGCTTCCACATGATCTGAACTCGAAAAGTGCTAGAGGACACAGTGTATTGTCTGTGTGTAAGTAGACATAACAAAGCTATTTTCATGCACAGTCCTGGCAGAAGGCCCGTGGTAACTGCTCTGTGGGTCTGGTTACAATTATTTCACTATAGGGAATTATCCAGGACAGTACATCCCTTCTCTGGCCACTCAGCCTCAAGTGGAAATGTGTGCTGTTTTTACCTAACAAACCTTCTTTTCAGCTCTCCTCCCTGATTACATTTTAATTTTCCTCACTGTCCTCATGCTATACATCCCAACCATTCGTGCCAAAAATCTTGGCGAAATTCTAAGCCAGAACTACAACACTACAACACATGAGAAACTCCAAGAGTATGTGCAAGGAAGGTATCTTTACCCTGTGAAGATACAAAACCTGGCATATATGTCTATATCCTCACTCTTTCTACATGTGATACATTCTAATTGAAAGAAATAAAACACCCCTAAAGGGAAACAGTGGGTATATCTGTTGTTTTACCTCAATAACCAAATGCATTTGTGTTCCCCACCCACGGCAACACTTCATACAGCTGAATGTGGCCCTTGGGAGAAATGTTAATGGAGCATTTGATACTGAAATGTGTTTTTAATTAAAACAAAACAACGAAGATAAGTTTACAAGATATCAGGCCTAAGATGCTAACTCCAGTATTTAGAAATGTTTATGCCTATCATATTCCTCATATGTGCCTCCCTTCCAGAAGGTCAGCTTTAGAATGCTGAAGCCCCTCAGTTAGTTACTTTAACTCACTTTGTTAGAAACTTTAGACTCCCTTTCAACTGTCTTAAAGATGAACTTTTCACAACAAATGCATCCCAAATATTCTGGAAAACTGCCCATATTTTTCCTGCACTGGAAATATAAATTGGGCAAAGAGAGATTATAATGAAAGGTAACGTAAAGACATACAGTGGTTGATGAATAGGAACTGCATAAAACTTACAAAGATGGACTTTTTAGGTTTATAAGAAATTCAGATGATAAGTTTAATTTCCTACGAAAATAATTTTCGGTACAGTTTTTTTGAAACCATCACCATATGGTGTGAATCATCCTGTGGCTCAACACAACTTTAATTCATCACATGTTGACTTCTCCATGTCTCATATTATGCCTTCTACCGAAGATCAAAGGTAAAGGGAATTCTTTTGGAAGCTAAAGGAGGGAATAATAGCATGTCTTTATTTTACCCAGGGTAAGCCCAGTTCTAGGAAATGAACAGTAAAATGGGTAAGAGATGAGTTGAGGCAGTGTGTGGGAGAACTCACTTATCAATATCGACGAGATGAGATGAAAGGCAAAAATAATATATGAAATTGAGCAATTCCATTAACCTCATTTCCCTTGCACAAAAAAATAAGAGGGTTGAAATAGATTAATGTAACATTTGTTTAGAAATGACCTTGTGCAAAACATGGTTCTTAAGGTATCGTGGAGGGTACACAAGTGTCATGGCACCAATGTTCCACTTTGAATCATTCCATTTTCATTCAAATCTTGCACCCTCCACCACCTTTCCTCGAAAATTATTTCACTGACTTTCTTCAGTTATTTGTGCATAAACGATACTCCTTTACCTTCCTAATGTAATTATAAGATCCTTTGAAGGCAAGTGACATATTTTACAAATATTTGAATTGTGTAAGTTCCCTCAGCTTCTAGGTCGATATTTTAAAAAAACATTTTTTTAGTATACAATAGATAGTGATTACATACACATAAATAAGGACTATAAGAAAAAAGAATGAAATAATGCCATTTGTAGCAACACAGACGGACCTAGAGATTATAACACTAAGTGAAGTCAGACAAAGCAAGACAAATACCTTAAATGTGGAATCAAATAAAACTGACTCAAAAGAACTTATTTAAAAAACAGAAAGAGGAGTTCCCATTGTGGCTCAGCAGTAATGAACCCAACTAGTATCCAAGAGGATGCAGGTTCAATCTCTGACCTTGCTCAGTGGGTTAAAGGATCCAGTGTTGTTGGGAGCTGTGGTGTGGGTCACAGATGCAGCTCAGATCTGGCATTGCTGTGGCTGTGGCGTAGGTCAGCAGCTGCAATTCTGATTCGACCCCTAGCCTGGGAATTTCCATATGCTGTGGGTAAACCCTAAAAAGAAAAGAAATAAGAAACAAAAACAAACTCACAGATTTCAAAACCAATCTTTTCAATAGGTGAAACCATTGAGAAGAGGGAAGAATTGGGAGGGTGGAAATAACATAGACACACAAATGTTTAAAACAGATGATTAAAGAGAACCTACTGTATAGCACAGGAAAATCTACGCAATACTTTGTAACAACCTCTGTGGGAAAAAGGAATGGATATGTTTCTATGATGTCTGATTCACTTGGATGTATACAACACTGTAAATCAACTATACTCCAATAAAATTAAATTTTAAGAAAAGGACCAAGGTATAATCTTTAGTCTCAATAATTTAGGCCTTATATAGAGGAACAAAAACAACCATCCAAATACATCCAGAAATGTATTCTATATATATTCTACAATCAATGTTCTAAATATACCTACGTGGTATATTCTATAAACCAGTGTTAACAGGACAACTGAAATAAGAGAGAACAGATACCAAGAAAGTAGATGAGCCTACCTAGGAATGCGTGTGTGTGTGCATGCATGTATGTAAAATACCAGGGGTGGCTAATGTTTATTATACACCTCATATATTTCTAGTATATCTAGAATATATACATATGTGTATATGTGTATGTATAGAATACATATTATAGAATGTACAGAATAGAATAAAGTAAAAGCAGCCACCCTGAGTAATTTATTTTCTAAATTTAGATCCAGATATATTAGATGTTCTCAAAGGATAGTGTCCCTGTGGCTCTGAGATTATGAAATCTGAGGAAAGGGCTTTTGGGTCACTTAAGACACGGATTTGTGGCAAATTCCTTGTATCAAATTGTCTTTCTAAGTCTTAAATAATTTCAGAAGTTTCTACGCAACTCAGTCCCTTTTATTTAACATTCCCTGTGCAACGTTTTTTTCTTTGTTGAATATATGTTTTTCAAATTTCCCTTGAGAGACCACTTGCAATTCAAGGCAAAAAGGTTTCTTTGGTGAACTTAAATTTTGAAGTTCCTGAGCTGATGTTGATAATTCAACACATAAAACACTCCACTGAAAAAGCTTTTCTTTGCCAATAGTTTCAGACTCAAGGCAGGACAACTTTCTGTAGAACACAGTTTATGATTCTGAACACTCTATGTTTTTACGAATCCTAGGTATTTCAACTCTTATCTTATAAGTCATTTTATCTGAAACATTATTTGCTAGCAACATTTTTTTTTCTTTCTTTCTACAGGTCTGGAGTATCAGTAATATATACTAGCATTAAAATACAAAGCACCTTACAAATGTGACTTGATATTTTACTAGGTTACTCACCCAAAACTATTAGTCATGTTTCACTACTTTCTTCATTTAAGAAACCAACTCCCAGGACAGGCATTTTATCTGAACTTTTTCAGTTACACTATATAAAAAGACATCATTTTAAGTAGCAATGACCCAAATGATAATTAGTTCCCTTGTGATCACTGATTTCATATTCCCTATGCACTCAGCTAAATAAACCACAAAATTACCACCAAATCCATAAAAGCCAAATAATATAAATATTATAAGCCTCTGAACCAATTCATATGTGATGAGGCTAAGCAAACACAGAAATAGTTTTCTCCCCTCTCTTTTAAGATGCCAATGTTTTCTGTTATTCTAGAATTGCTAACGAGTTTTAAAAGGGAAAACATTTAGAGTTTCTTGTAGCCAGAGAACATCTTTGGGAGCAAGAGGAAATTATCTAATTTATTAGAGAGGCAAAGTTATGATCGGACTGTTAGAAAAGGCTGCAGAGCTTAAAGGAGAAAAAGGAAAGGCATAGGTTTTCAGAGGAAGTGAGAAGCCTTTCAGGTTTGGGAGTGGTACACTTTTACCTAAGGATTTGGGGGTGTGTTAGAGTGGAGTTTGTTACAAAACATATTCTTTGCTTTTTCTTTTTATTTTTTGGTCTTTTTGTCTTCTAGGGTCGCACTGGTGGCATATGGAGATTCCCAGGCTAAGGGTTGAACTGGAACTATAGCTGCCGACCTGTGCCAGAGCCACAGCAACGTGGGATCCGAGCCGTGTCTGCAACCTACACCATAGCTCACAGCAACGCCAGATCCTTAACCCACTGAGCAAGGCCAGGGATTGAACCCGCATCCTCATAGATGCTAGTTGGCTTCGTTAACCACTGAGCCCCGACAGTTACTCCCCATAAAACATATTCTGACAACCCTACAGGATAAGGATGGCCCAGGAGCCCTATTAGTTATTACAGCAGGGTTAATTCATGACCAAACTTTTCTTGAGTTCACATAGGAGATCTGAACCCTTTATCTGTTTCTATGTTTTGTATTTGTTTTCCTTTCCCTTAGTTTCATAAAAAGGTTTTTTGGAAAAGTTCCAACCTTATGGGAGCAAGAATAGAGAGGGGTCTAAGAGTTTTATAGTATCAGGTCTTATATCCAGATCTTTAATCCATTTTGAGTTTATTTTTGTGCATGGTGTTAGGAAGTGTTCTAGTTTCATTGTTTTACATGTAGCTGTCCAGTTTTCCCAGCACCACTTATTGAAGAGGCTGTCTTTTGTCCAATGTATATTCTTGGCTCCTTTATCATAGATTAGTTGACTGT
>PVHT020000021.1:4057876-4117578 GCA_004024745.2 Catagonus wagneri
AAAAAAAAAAAAAAAAAAAGAGGGGTCACAGTTGGAGTAACATCCAGGGTCGAACCAACAGTCCTACGGATCCAGGCAAATCTGCTGATGCAAGTAAATACCTGGGGACATAAAGGAAGCAGGTGGTGGGAAAGCTGGGACAAGGGAGTTTTTCCTAAGTAAATAGTGATGCATTTCTCCTCATAGGGTAGGGAGTGCTGGGACACACAGATGGACATGTCAGCCCCTGCCTGCACCTTTTCACAGAACACTCAGCCTCATCCAGTCACTGGTCTGACCCGAGCAGGGGCTGCATATCTGCAGCACTGGGCCGAGTCCTGGGCCCTAATTCTGCCCAGCTGTGCCCTTCTCTCTTCCTTCCTTACAAGGGAGTACTGTGGTCCACCTTCCTGCCCCAGTCCCTGTTTTCTCTTTCCATGGTTTCAGTTACTCATGGTCAACTGTGGTCCAAAAATATTAAATGGAAAATTTCAGAAACAAACAGTTTGGTAGTTTAAATCGAGCACCATTCTGAGCAGTGATGAAATCGCATAGTCTTCCTGCTCTGCTCCACCCAGAAAGTCAACCACTGATATCATCATGGCTCAATGGTCCAGATCACCCTAAGATGACCCACCTTCTGATGGGCCATCAGAAGGTCAAGTGTACCTAAAACTATGTCCCAATGTCTACATCATTCACCTCATTCATCTCAACATTTTATCATCTCATGTCATCACAAGAAGAAGCATCAGTACAGTACAATAAGATATTTTGAGAGACCACGTTCACATAACTTTTAATAGTGTTTTGTTAGAATTGTTCTAGTTTTAGTTATTGCTGTTCATTTCTAAGTGCACCTAACTTATATAGTAATCTGTGTCATAGGTAGGTATTTATAGGAAAAACATACTACATGTAGGGTTTGGCACTATCTGTAGTTGAAGGCATTCACGGGGGATCGTGGAATGTGAACAAGAAGGAACTACTATAAGGCTCTTCAACTTGTGACAGTAAAAGCTGACTCTCAAAATACCAAGATTGTTGCTAAGAAGTAGCAGTGGTGGAGGCTGGGAAACTGGGAGAGGAACATTTATGAGGGTTAAACTTAGCTTTAGAACAACTGTAAACTCGGCACACTATTTTCTGAGCTCTTCGCTATACCTTCATAGTATAGCTATTTTTTACTCCTGCGGGAGACCCGCTGCTCATGGATATTAGTTTAACATCGATGCCTAACCACTCTTTCCATACCCAAGCCTCTTTCCCTTAACTTTCAGCTTCACTTACAGTCAGAGACTGGCCTGTAGAACTGATGGAGATTCAAGGAAAGGTTTATTCCTTCTTATCAGATTGTTGACTACCTACTTTGGCTGCGTGATCAAACTAGAATGCTGAAAATACAATGGACTGTCTACATAAACTGCATCTTAGACTTCCCTTCCACCTATCACAGTATTAGCAAAAAATGCTCAAAATGCAAAGGAAAAGAAAACAGGCAGCTTTCTGGTGTGTTTCTGAAACCCAAAGGGACCTTATTCAACAGAGTGTGGTATTTGAGGCCTAAAATTAAGAATTTTTCATTTGAGCTTACTTAGTGGTTAAAATAATTGTTATTGAAAAGAATAGTGTTCTAGTAATATTTCAAGGAACTGAGTAGCATGTGTTTCTATAGTCACATTTATGGTACTTGGTTGCCAAACTGGAAATTATTCCCTTTTTGGGGGGGACCATGAGGTCCAGGAAGAATTCCTAATTTTTTTTTTTTCAGTATTTTGTGAACAGGAAAATGCTCCAGAGAAATAATCCAGAATTTCAGAATGAAGATGACATATTTTCATAAAGCCAATTTACAGTCACCAAATGAAAAATATGGACAATTAATCTGCTGTCAGAACAGTCCAATGAAAAGTTATAAAGTGAGACTAGGTAAGTACCACTTCCTTGCTAAACTTTTAACACTTTAAGAGATATAATATGTTGGAATGGTTTAATATTTAACCCTGTAAAAATGAAAAATCCGGACATTCATGGGAGCTTGAATATCTCTCAACATCAATGCTTAGAGGCAGGAGGTCACCCAGAGATATGTTTCTTACTATGCTTGAATATTTGTGTCCCCCTCAATCCAAAATTCATATGTGGAAACCCACCACCCAATGTTCTACTATTAGGAGGCAAGGCCTTTGGGAGGTGAATAGGTCACGAGGTTGGAGCCCTCTGGAATCGGCTTAGTGCCCTTATAGGGGCCTCCAGAGATCTCCCTTGCCCCTTCCTTCAAATGAAAGGCTAACTAGGAAGTGAGTCCCTGGCAGATACTAAGTCTGCTGGCACCTTGATCTTGGACTTTCAAGCTTCCAGAATTGTGAGAAATGAACGTTCACTGTTTATGAACTAGTTGTCTTATAGTATTTTGTTACAGCAGCCAAACAGACTCAAATAGCACCACATCCACAGCCTCTGCTGTTCTGCTTGTCCCAGTCCAAGGAATTATATGTAACTTAGCAATTTACTGAACCTGTATTACATCGAAGCCCACGTGCCTTGAGCTGAGCCGTCAGCCTTATAGAGCGTCAGCTATAAATGACGGAAAGCCTTCTGTTCACTGAGAATGATATGGTGCCAATCTTGTCAATATCCAAGTCTCATCATGATTCTTAGAGTCTTTTCCTGTCACCTGCTATTGCTCTACATCATGTTTAGATGAAAGAATCTTTCCATTCCTCCCTAATACAGGGGTACAATGGTCCTCTGCTAGGAATGGCCTCAGGGTGCAGACCCACGATCCCTTCTAAAAAACCCTTGGACCAGATGTTTTTGAATTCCAGATTTTTTCAGGTATGGTGTCCATAGCAGGTAATACACAAAACTACCAGTGGGGGCCAAGCCAGCACCTCATAATCAATGCATTAATGCTTCAGCAGTGAAATGTATGAAGGTTCACAATAAATAAAGACTGTGAATAACTTCAATTCAGGGCAAGCTTTGCCACCAGATTGAGTTTTAGTATCAAATTTGCCAAAACAACTTTCAGTTTTGGGGGCATTTTGGACTTGGAAATTGAGGGTAACAGCGTGTAGAGGTCTACTAGGTTTTCAAAGCATTAAGACAAATGGGCATGGAATCTGAGCTGCATTGCTATCCTGCAGGGAAAGGGCCCAGAAATGGACAGACCTAACCATTCTGAGACTCACAGAACATTCCCAGACTAGAATTAAAAATCTCAGCAAAGCAAGTGTTGGAGCCAACTGGCATTGCTTGCACTATGACTCCACGATAAAGTAATTACGCAGTTTGATTTTTTTTTTAAGAAGATAAAAACCAAAAACAGTTGCCTTTTCCCTTAATGGGAGAAAAATTTTAAGCTCTAATACCTGAAGTTTTAAGGATAGGATTGGGAAGATTATATGCTGGGTCATTGTGCTGGGGATTATAGACTAGCAATGGGGTAAACTGTCCTTGAGCTGAGGGGTTGTCGCCAGTGGAGACAAAGGGAGATAAAGGCTTACTTGGCTTCCAGGGCCAGTGCAATGATGCCCGCAGCCATGGGGGCTGAGGCCGAAGTCCCAGTGTGGTTGTCAGTGCAACGCTGCCTCAGATCCGTAGTGATCTAGAAGACAGAAGTGGAAAATTTAGAGGTTGGGGGTCAAGGTGAGTCACACACAAGTTGAAAGAAATGTACTCATAAAGCTGGAATGGAGGGCTGTTGAAACAGTTGTTTTAAATTCCTTGTTCCTGCGCTCCCGTGACCACATCACTTCCAGAGAATCGCCTGTGTAAATCAATTCCGAAAAGGGGAGGATTTGGAAATTGGATTCCACTTGTGTTACAAGCAGGGTCAGGACTAAGGTGAGCCTTTGGCCCGAAACATAAGGATTGTGCAAATTTCTGCTTAAATTGTACACCCTAGGCACCTCGCTTTCCTCACTCGGGTCCCAGCTCTAGTTAAAATTACAGTTCCTTCATTACCAACACTTTTTAATCATCAAACATGTTGAGCCAGTAAGCAGAGACACTGAGTTAAGGAAGGAATAAAAAGCACCCTGAAACCACCCAACACAGTTACCATGGAGAGTTGCAGGTTTCTGCCACAGAAGGAACCTTTGCTTACAGACTCATTTTTAGAGTAAACGGAAATGTGACTCGGATGAACCAAGGCTTCTTGATAGATAAAACACAAATACTAACAAAAAGGTTGAATGTGGTGTATGTGACGTAAAATCACAGCCCTAAGTGCATGCTTGTACAGGATAGGAGGTTAACTATTTCATTTTTTTTTTTGGTCTTTTCAGGGCCCCACATGTAGCATATGTTGGTTCCCAGGCTAGGGGTCCCAAATGGGGCTAAGCTGTGGACTTACACCACAGCCACAGCAAGGCCAGATCAAAGCCCCGTCTGCGACCCACACCACAGCTCACGGCAATGCCAGATCCTTACCCACTGAGCGAGGCCAGGGATCGAACCCACAACCCTCATGTTACTAGTAAGATTCGATTCCGCTGTGCCACAATGGCAACTCCTCACATGTTTTTTTTTTTTTTTTTTTTAAACATCAAAATGTGAGAACTAGATCGGTTTCTTTCCCCTTTGGTGTGAAAATAGTTCACTTCACCTGTGGCGGGGTAACATGCTGTTCAGCAAATGCAATGTTTCTCAATCTTCGTTTCATGATCATTTCATAAAGGAAGAAAAACTAAATAAATGCAGAAACTTTACAACAAGAGAAAAAAAAAAAGCACTACGTTATAAGACTGCACACTACTGTAAAATCTAAAACTTTAAAAAATCCTCTATCGGAGTTCCTACTGTGGCATAGTGGAAACAAATCTGACCAGTATCCATGAGTATGGGGGTTCGATCTCTGGCCTCGTTAGTGGATTAAGGATCTGGCATTGCTGTGAGCTGAGGTATAGGTCACAGGCATGGCTTGGATCTGGTGCTGCTGTGGCTGTGGTGTAAGTCAGCAGCTACAGCTCCGATTCAACCCTTAGACTGGAAACTTCCATATGACACGGGTATACTCCTAAAGAGAGAAAAAAAGAAAAAATCATCTCTCCCTGAAAAGAATCCATTTTTGCCCCTTGGGGCTAACATCTCTCCTGTGCGGAAGGTACAGGCTTGTGAGATGAGCGTAGGAGGCTATATTTATTGGAAGACACTGCTAAATCTCCCTCAAGCATCAAGACAAGTTTATTGTTCATATTTTACAGATAAGAAAACTGAGGTGAAAGTCTACAGAAAGGTGTAGGGGGACAGAGGTGACTGAAAGAAAACCCTGCTTTCCTAAGGTGCATCCTTGCAGAGAAGGATGCAGAGGAGCTGACCTGAAAAGCAACACGATCATCACCAAAAGCAAGTTCTGCCTAATGTCTCAGAAATGAGCTCTCCGCGAACGTTCCCTCAGTGTCACATGAAGGTGTCTGAGGGGAAACTTTGATTGTCTGTTATGGGGAGTTCCCTTTGTGGCTCAGCTGTGATGAGCCCAAGGGGTGTCCATGTGGATGCAGGTTAATCCCTGGCCTTGCTCATTGGGTCGGGGATCCAGTGTTGCCCATGAGCTGTGGTGCAGGTCGCAGACTCGGCTCGGATCCCGAGTTGCTGTGGCTGTGGCATCGGCCAGCAGCTGTAGCACCGGCCAGCAGCTGTAGCACTGATTTGACCCCTAGCCTGGGAACCTCCATATGCCATAGATGCAGCCCTAAGGGGGAAAAAAAAATTAACTGTAATGGCTCTGGATTGACACCCTGGTGATTTAATTTCAAAGGAGGCCATCAGTACCCAATGTCTTTTCGTTATGCCTTCGGACACCTCTAATGTTTCCAGATTAACCATATCAGAGAGAGGCTGATACAAAAGAAGTGGGAGAATGAATGAAAACACAGAGATGGTGGTGGGAAGAAAGGAGATCAGACTGGAACTCTTTGCAAGAAACTGAACACTAGCCAAGAGCTGGATGGTGTGCTGGGCAAGCAGGGCAAGTTGTTTCTGGATTCACTGACTTGATTACAAAGCCATTCTCTGAACCTCCTCACTGGATGTTTGCAAGATGTCTGGGTAAACAGAGCCCCACCCAATTCTATATTAAGAAACTTCCCAGGAGTTCCCATTGTGGCTCAGAGGTTAGTGAATCCAACTAGGATCCATGAGGATGTGGGTTCCATCCCTGGCCTCACTCAGTGGGTTAAGGATACAACGTTGCTGTGAGGTTTGGCGTAGGCTACAGACAGGGCTCGGATCCCACGTTGCTGTGGCTTTGGCGTAGGCCGGTGGCTACAGTTCCAATTGGAGCCCTAGCCTGGGAATCTCCATATGCCTCGGGTGCGGCCCTAAAAGACAAAAAGACCAAAGGAAAAAAAAAGGGAAACTTCCCAGATTTTCAATTTTTGACTTTTTTTTTGGGGGGGGTAAAATACACATGACACATATCTACCCTTTTAACAACTTTTAAATGTACAGTACAGTATTGCTAATTACATGCACATTGCTGTACAATCACAGATCTCTCCAACATTTCATCTTACATAACTGAAACTCGACCGACTCAGCAACTCCCTGCCAGCCCCTGGTAACCATCAATCTACTGTCTGCTTCTGTGACTGTCACCTCTAGGCACCTTATGCAGGTGGAATTATACAACACTGGTCTTTTTTCTGATTGGCTTATTTCACTAAGAACAATTTCCTCAAGGCTCATCCTTTGTAGCATAGGGGGCAGGATTTCTTTCTATTTCCACTGCATAATATTCTGTTGTATTAGGTAGTATATTTTCTTTATCCATCATCTGTCAGTGGGCATTGGGGTTGCTTCAAACTGCTTGGTTATTGGCAATAATGCTGCAATATACATGGATGTGCAAACCTCTGCCATAGCCTGTTTCCGATTCTTATACATAAATACCCAGAGGTGGGATTGCTGGACTGTTACAAAGTTATTTCTATTTCATTTGATATTATGGGTGAATTTGCGGTCTTATTTTCCAAAGGTTAGGTCCCTAAGTCAATGCATAAACAACCCATAAGCAGCCTGTTTTCAGGTCTCCAGATACACTGTTGTTAAGAGATGGCCTTGCCTGCATTCTTCTCATTTTACCTCACCCTCATAGCCACGTTCCTTTGCCAAGTTTTATTTTTTTCAATGACTTGTGCCTGGATTCAAGATTTTTCATGATGTTTTCCTACTTGGCTCACTTTGCTTATTCTTCAGCTACACCAGACACTTTCAGTGCACAGAAACAAATCCAGAATAAACACTCCAAGTGTGTGTAGCATTTTGGAATCTAATAAATAACCACCTCCAGCAAACCTCAAACTTGAACAATAAAAATGTTATGATGTTGGATTTTCCCTACGATGATGCCCCATTCAAAGAGTCAGTAGACAGACACACTACTTAATTACATGGCTACTTAGTATTTTATACATAAACACCAACTGTGTTAAATTCTATTAATGTAGGCCAGCTTGTGGAATTCCACATCATCATCCTTGCCCTTTTATTATTTTTTTTCAATCACTTTAACTAAATGAAACTTGAGTCATAGAATGGGAGTAAAGTGGGAAGGTGATGGAGAGGGAGGAGGTTAAAAGGAACAGAGAGAAAAGAAACAAAAACATCCTCAACTCCTTTCTCATCCTGCTTTAAGTGGAAATTCCAGCTGGGTCATTTCAAGAGGAAGTTACTTTCAGTGGTGGAGATATTTAGGTGTAAATTACCGGAAAGATCTAAGGCAGGGTTTTCATCATTGAGAGAAGCCACAGTATCAGGAAATTTTACGTCCATCTTTAAAGACCACCGAGGAGCATGCACTCCTGAAGAAAAATGATGCTCCCCAAACTGGAACCACATGGGGGTAATCCCATTAATCACAACACATGCACACAAGATCTGACAGTGTAATTTAAAAGAAAAGTTGCAGTCCATAGTCAGCCCACATCATGCGGCTGGGAGCTCAGAGATTTGATATGTGAAAACAGAACCATAAAGCACTTTAAGTTTAGATTCCGTTTTAAAGATCATCTCAGAATTTGATTTCGGCATCCTGCATGCTCCAAATTCCCTACATTCGCTACCCAAATCAGAAACAGAATTCTTCTCCACAGAATTTCTCAGATTGCTCAAGAAAATATCACTTCTGTCCATCAGAGTGAAGGAAACGGGAGACGACACCAGGCCCCACGCCAGATCAAAGCTGTCTTGATCAGCAAATTAGATTTTCGGCCTGTCCCAGGATGGGTAGCAGATGGCCTTTTGGACGCCACAAAGTTAGGGATGTCTTCTTTCTTTGGGGACAAGGAGTGAGTATTGCGCCAGTCAAGTCAGGCTTCCTCTGAGAAGAACCATCACCTTTTCTCATTCTAAGCTCTTATTTCCTAATATTTCACATTTCATTACTTAGGCTGATTGGATCTTTTATTCTAGCCTGTTGATGTCATTCTCCAGGGAATCTCAGTTCAGCATGACTCTGGCCATAAATGACAAGTCTTTATAGCAAGCCCAGGGTTAAGAGTTTCTATCTCCCTGATACCCTGTGATGTGTTTTATTTTGAAGGTGCCATATTGTCTCATATCTGTTAAAAGAGCAAGTGAACAGATATTTTTAAAACATGAAATGATTCTACTGTCTGTTAGGTTGAATTTGTTCCTGGTGTTGATTTTGACTTAGATTAGAAATGTGCCAAAAACAAACAACCACAACAACAACAAAAAAACTGTTTCAGACACAGCTATGGAGTTTAAGTGCAGAAATCAGACCTTAAATATTAGAAGTGGATTTATTAAGCACAGCAAAATCAAAAGAAATTGGGGACCAACGAATACTTTCTGTGTTCATAAAGTCACAAAGATGAGTATGCAATTCAATCATGACTGACAAGGCCACACAAAATTCCACTTCCATGTTGCTATTAGAATCTGTAACTGTGAAGTGCCCAAATGCGGTTTTACAAATGGGAGATTGCTGCCACTAAAGGATAGGATCCCACCTTATATCATAATTTGCATCTCGACAATGTGCAGCTCAGTGCTGCCTACAGAGCAAAGGTAACAGTACTTACTTGCTGAGTTGAATGGCTAGTGTTAAGCTCTTTTACACTCATTTTGTTCTATATTTTTAAACTCTCCCACTGATTAAAAAACAGTTTAAGGTCACTTCTTTATTGATTCTCCAAATAAGACTAATACAAACTTACAAACAGCCTATAAAAATTCTGTGAATATGTTTATATACAGTCTAGGACCTAACGCATAGCCATTCCTCTTACTACTAGTGTTGTTACTGCCAGGTGCATGGCTTCTAAAACCAGCAGCAACTTGCAAAGAGCTGGGCAATGAACAATAAGTGTGCCTGTGTGTACACACGTTCACGTACGTAAAACTACATGTGATCTCCACAAGGAAGATATACTATTTATTAACTAAGGAAATGGAAGCTTAGAAAGACTCCTAAGCCCAAGGACACACAGCCACTAAAGAGCTGCCAAATGGTGAAGTGTTAAATTCTGAAATGGCAGCAAAACGAAACACTAGCTACAGTGTGTGGTCACCATGACAGCAAAGGGAGTAGGTCTAGACCATCCACAGCAATCATGGCAGAACTGGCCTTGGGATCCAACCCCAGCCAGTGAGCACTGTCATTCTTCTTCAGGCCACAGTCAGAATCAGAACTTCTCAGGAGTAAACTTTCCTTCCTTCTTTTTAACATTCTCAAGAGAATATGGACGGAACTGCCATACAAACCAAACACATCTGGATGTGCTAGTCTTTAATTCATGAAACCCTATGACGGTTTCCAAATCAAAAGGAAAAGCACAGATGATAGTAACGCATGTGTCTGAACAATGAACCGGGTGGTGGGAGAGGGAACTTTCGGCAAAAGGAAATGTGTAGCTGCTTAGGAGCATTAAAAGCAATAAGATAATTCCTCCATGTGGAATTAGTCTTTCAGGCCAACCCTGAGATACCCCAGGCAGAAAGTTTGCTTTGAACACAAATAACATGACATCAGAAGAGGGCTGAGTAGAGAATATACTCTTGAAATCTTGGCTCGCAACACTCTTCCCAGGAGGAATACGATGGCCCCCATGTTCCAATCACTGAGACGAATTACTACGGGATAAAAAGGCAAAGGGTGAACTAGTCCCAAAAGAAGGAGATAATTTAATGGTGGGAGTGATTGGGGATGAAGGGCTTTATCTCTAAAAGAGAACTTGGGAGAAATCCAGGAAGTAGTGAAAGATTATATAAAGGCAGGATCTTTAGGGCTTCTTGACCCTAAGAAGGGATGGATGTACAGTATATCTCGTAGCAAGATTCCTACAGGCAAATTCCCTGTGTGAAATATATTGTCAAATATCCTTTGCTCTCACTAAACTACCAGTAGAAGGAGCTTTTCTGAAAGATAGCGAGCACCCATCTGCCTTGTGTGACTATATCAACACCTCATGAGGCTTCTATCTTTCTTGATGTCTGAGAGGTTTGTTTTGTACTTTCTTTCTTTTTTTTTCTCTTCTCAGGGCTACAACTGCGGCATATAGAAGTTCCCAGCTTAGGAGCTGAATCAGAGCTGCAGCTGCTGGTCTACACCACAGCCACAGCAACGCAGGATCCAAGCTGCATCTGCTCACAGCAATGCCAGATCCTTAACCCCCTGAGGGGGGCCAGGGATTGAACCCACGTCCTCATGGATACTAGTCAGGTTCAGAACATGCTGAGCCACAACAGAAACTCCCTGGGAGTCATTTTTGTCTGACCATTTCTTAAGCTCAGGCTCTGGTTGAGTCTTCAGCCTCAAGTAGTTTCCATTCTAGCATGGAGCATGGACAGTCCATAAGCAAATGTCTAACATTACGTTCAGTGGCTCCTAAGACACTAGAGAGAAAACTGAACAGGATAAAAGAGTAGAGAGTCAAGGAAGGGAGGGCCAAACTTTCAGGGGAAGGTGAGGAAAAATAGCCTCCCTGAGGGGCAATTTGAAAAGAGACAGAAATGAAGTGGTTTCTGGGGAAAGAGTGTTCCAGCCGGATGACACTTCTCACACGAGAGGGTCCTGGCTTGAAATCACACAAAAGGCCATAACAACCTTGGGCAGCTCAATGCTGGGCCACAGGAATGAGCACCTCATACTGGCAAAGTGTTCAGGCAAGGACTGTCTGAGGGTGTTAGGAAAAGGTCAAAAGGCGTGAAATTCAAAATTAGTAAGTCAAGAAAATAAAAACGTGCTGTTCAATATAATCACCACCAGTTACACAGGCATACTTAAATTCGTATCAGTTAAAATATCATAGAAATTCAAGTTAAATCTTTCAGCTGCACTAGCCATATTTCACATGCTCAACAGCCACCTGTGTCCAGTGCCAACCGTGATGGCAGCACAAATGTAGAACATCTCCACTCCAGCAGAAAATTCTATGGGACAATGCTGACCTTTAGGACTATGAAAAAAAGTGTTGCATTCAAAGTGTATAAAATTTAAATATACTATCATCAAAATATAAATGAAAGTAAATATAGTAAATTCAAAAATTAAAATTGCTTTCTAGTCATGGCTCAGCAGAAATGAATCTGATTAGCATCTATGAGGACGCAGGTTTGATCCATAGCCTCGCTCAGTGGCTTAAAGATCTTGCGTAACAGCTTTGACTTCAATTTGGTGTAGGTCGCAAAAGCAGCTCAAATCCCACATTGCTGTGGCTGCAGTGCATGCCAGCGGCTACAGCTCCAATTCGACCCCTAGCCTGGGAACCTCCATATCCTGAGGGTGTGGCCCTAAAAAGTCAAAAAAAAACTGCTTTCTATATTAAAAAAAAATTAGTGGAGCAGGAAGAGAAAAACAATGGACACCTATGTATTCCATATACTTTCTTTCCTTTTGTCACTATGGAGAGAACCCCAAAGAGGGAAGAAAAGTGCCATTCTTTTATACAGCCCCCTGCTGGACATCCTTGGAAAGGATCTGGGACATGACACTGCACTGGTTACAAGGTGGGCTGGGGGTTCCACCTGCTAGGAATCCAGGTTCTACAATTTATTGGCTCTGTTTCTTTTAACCCTTCAAGCTTTCGTTTTCT
The DNA here is from genome assembly GCA_004024745.2 of Catagonus wagneri. Classification (NCBI taxonomy): domain Eukaryota; kingdom Metazoa; phylum Chordata; class Mammalia; order Artiodactyla; family Tayassuidae; genus Catagonus; species Catagonus wagneri. The sequence goes on from PVHT020000021.1 coordinate 4,069,921, forward strand.
CATCTATAAACTGGAGATTATACCCGATTTTCTTGTATAGTGATTTGAGGATGCAAAGAGACCATGATCTGATGTGCTGGGCAATCATTAGAAGGACAAAAATGTTATATTTCTGATATATTAATATAGCTAGTTTATGTGTTTGGTGTGGAATAATTTGTATACGATGTTATTAATAAAAACATCACATCCTGATAACCAGTAAATTCAACTAATTTCCATTTAGCTTTTAGGGAAGCTTCTTATCATAGGAACCTTGATATTTTGATGCTTCACTTGCTGTAATTAGGTACACGGCCACCACTCATCTGAATCTATTAAAGCACGAGTGGATTGCTAAGGTCCACGACTATACGGAGAGTGGTGGTGGGAAACTAAAAGGATGGAGATTTGGCTATGTTATGCAACTCAGGGAAAGGTCTTCTTCCTTTGCATACTATGAGAAGAACAAGCAAAACTTATTTAACCAAATTGCTTTCCCAGAGGCAGCAAGATCTTTCCTCTCTCTTGGATCCTCAGTACCTGCCTCAGTTCAACTCACAAAGTGCTCTGTGAATGAAGAATGACAACTGCGTTCTTCTGAAGAAGCTGCCCATCACAAAAGGAAATGGACGGCCTGGGGAGCGGAGCCCCAGAACAAAGGGACACACTGCTGTTCCTGTAACACTCAGTCACAGATGCCACTAACAGGATGCGAGCATCTCCCAGGGACCACAGGCATCTGGTTCAAAGCCTGCTGAAGAAAAGATCCCAAGCTCAGAGCAGGATTATTTGTCATTCTGACATCTAGAAGGAAAAGGGGCAGCTGGACCATAAAAAGCTGATGCTGCCATCAACTGTATTCATGTTCAAATTGTTAACATGTTCACCATCAAAGTGCCTTTCTTTCCAAAGTGGGTGGAACAGATCGTGGTTCTATACACTGGAGAAATGAAGGTGCAACAAACACCTCTGTTAAGGACAGCTGGAAAAATGAGGAGCCTGAGCTCCTGCAATACAGAAGTTGATGCTGACCTAGGGAACAACGTCAGCCACTTAACTAAGGGGCTTATTGCCACAGGCACTGTGTAAGTATTTACGCTCAGTATCTTGTTATATTCATGAAAATCTGTGCTATTCATGTCAGTTTTACTTCCAGTTTATAGATGAGCAAACCAAGACTCCATGGTGGTCATGTAGCCACTGAAAGGTCTGTCTGCAGCTGCAGATTATAATTTGAAATGGCTACTGCATTTCCTCTCCAATTGAAGGTAATTTGGAAATTCAGGCAAAATAAGAGAATCTGAGAGCTGGCTAGAGAAAAATTACTAATTGCTGCCATGAAAATGAGAAAAGTTAAAATGACTTTTAACTTCATTCTACCTTTTGCTTAAAGTCATGGGGGCCACAGGAGCTACCACACAATCACAGTAAATGGTGATGAAAGAAGATCAGGAAGATCAAGTGTAACAAGTAGGTTTCACAGAAGTGCTTTTGAGGTCCCTCTGTCCGCAGTATGCTCTTCCATCTCGGACCCAGGCAACATTTCCTTCTTCCTTGATATTTTCTCCACTGCATTATAAGCCTCTTTTGGAATTTAAGAATACCTCCCCCACACCAGTAGCCACATAGAAGATAAGAGCATAAAATGGACATATTTACTTTCAAGTAATGGCAGGTTTGCTTTAAGATGCCTTCAGACAAGAAGAGAATTCTTGAATTCTTCAGTTCAAGAAGAGAATTCTTATTCCAGAGATTTCATCAGGATTTCACAATGAAGAAGTGATGGATGCCACTATTAGAGGGTCTTGAAAATGAATTCTGAGAGATGAGCAAATTTGAAAGGCCAAAAGGATATTCCTAGATTAAAACACTTCTATAATGAAGAGAAATTATCATACAGTACGACTTTACGAAAGCCATGAAACTTTTAGTTATGGTTGTATTTTCTCCATTTATATTTCACTTTGTATTGTGGAATATGTTTTCTGATGAAGGATGGAGGTAGCTACAGGTGAACTGATATGCATATTTTTAAGCCTATTATTATGGAGGAATTGGAGAAAGATGGGAGCAGGTAAGATATATAAAGGGTATATACAGGGGTAGGGAGTTTTTATTTAAGTCAAAGAGAAAGATGTAAAAAGCGGCTGAGAAGTCAAACATGAAAATCCTGTAATAATCAGGAATCAACAGGAACCAGATGGTTGTGGATGCAGAATTACATAAAGGAGACAGTATGCTAACTCCTGCATTTCCACAGCTCTGTAAAGCCAGAGGGCGCATCACAGAATGACCCAAACTTGAAGGAATCTACAGGATGTGAAAGCAGGGTGTTGGATAAATGCTACAGAGTGTAAAGTATAGCAATTTAACTGCAATTTAGAAAGACAAATCCCAAAGCATTTTACAAAACCCGGACCAGGAAAACAGCAAAATGCAAAGGTGTCCAAAATTTAGAGTCTTCTGCACAGTGTGGGGCAGCCCCAAAGTCAGATCTTTCTTAAGCACCATACCATGGGTCAGGTGGTATGCAGAACACTCTTTTGCACGTGTTTATAACCACTGAAGTCGCTTCGTAAACTAGGTATTATCAAATGCCCCCCAAATACAGGTAAGGATGCTGAGACAGAAACACTAAGTAATGTGTCCAAAGTTGTCCAGCTAGTAAATAGTTCAGGTGTGAATGAAACCCATGCAGGCTGGTCCTCCAGCCTGAACTCTTAACTGTTTTACTGTCTGCATAGAAAACAGATCACATAGGACTACTGAGCTTCTAGTCTAGGCAATCTTGGTCCTGCAGTGGTAGAGAAGCACTTTTTATACGGGCTTAGGTCACAATGAATTGGTTGGACCTACTTTGAAACCAAAGTACTGAAGCTGAGGGGTTCAAAGGCAGCAGGGGGGACAGAGTGATAAGGGAATGGGCTGAGAATCCCATCCAGGCTTTTCTCTGCCACTAACACACAAGGTAAAGTGAACTCTCCATTTGGCTCCAGTAACACCAAAGTTTAGATTTTACGCTAATGAACTCACTCTTTGTCAGAAAAAGAAAAACCAAAACAACTGAAGCTTAATCATGTCTAAGTCTGGAATATAACTGACCCAGACAGGACTTTCAATGATCTGGTAACAGAACGGCAACATTTACAAATACCTTCATTGAGTCATCAGCTAATCTGACCCTCAATTTCCCTGCATTACTTGTGCATACAAATGCATGGTCTTCCCTTGGTGTTTCAATGGGAAAGATAAATAAATCAGTCATGCCAGAAAATGCAAATGTCACATACTATTTTCTTATCATAGGACTCTCCACTGCTGTAGGTCGTGGCCAGTGTAGACGAACACTCTTCCAGGTACCAAGGCTTCTTTCCACTTTCGGCTGTGCTGCTGATGGAGATGGTGTAGATGCTATTGGTGTAGCCATCACAGGAGCAGTGGTCTTTGCTCCTCCCGCCATTTCCTGACGCCCAGACAAAAACAGAGCCGAGGCCTCTCCGCCCCTGTGTACAAACAGGAAAAGTGAGGAAGTGGAAGACATGCTTCACATACAGGAGACGAAAGACAAGATAAATACCAGCATGGCTGAATTAAGCCTTTGCAGGAGGGGTATAATGTATATTTTTAGTAGGCTGGATCTGAGTTGCTTTCTGAGATGAGCTGCTTTTCAAAACTAAAGTAATACAGACGCCAAGTACAGCATGATGACAATGGTTAATAGAACCATAGTGTATGTCTGAAAGTTAAGAGAAGATCTTAAAATTTCTCAGCACAAGAAAAAAGGTCGCAACTACGGCTGGCAGTGGATGGTAACTGTACTCGCTGGGGCAATCATTTCACAAATATATACAAATACTGAATCTTTAATGTTGGACACTTGAAACAAATATGTCAATTATATCCCAATAAAAAGGAAACTAAAACAATCCTGTCCACATGATACAGTCCTAGAAATAATGAGAGCACCAATAATGACGGTAATAAGGGCTAACATCTCTTAGGTACCTGGTGTGGACCAAACAAAATTCCAGATGTTTTTCACGAATCAGAATGAATTCCTCCAACAACTTGGTGAGCATGGCACTATTTGTGTCCCCATCATACAGATAAAAGAACTGATGTACAAAAGTAAGATTTCTAAGGTCACAAACCAGTAAGCGGATGGACAAAAATTGAACCCAAACAGCCAGACCTCAGACAGAGTTGGAATAATTACCAGTGTCACATGATATCCCTAAAAATGTTCATCCACACAAAGAAGGATGCTATTACATACTCTCATCAGACAGATGAGTAGTGAGAGGTTCACAGAGGTAATACATTTATCCTGAGATCACATCAGCAGTAAGGGGCAGAATCTGGGGCTATGTCCTTCCTTCCAGAGCTGTGCCTCCCATGTCCCCTCTCTGGCAGGGGAATTAATTATGAGGATGGTTTAATTAACAGATGCTACCAAAAATAAAAGGACAGCAGAGTTCACGTTGTGGTATGGCGGAAACGAATCCAACTAGGAACCATGAGGTTGTGGGTTTGATTCCTGGGCTTGCTCAGTGGGCTGGGTATCCACTGCGTTGCCATGAGCTGTGGTGTAGGTCGCAGATGCGGCCCCAATCCCGCATTGCTGTGGCATAGGCAACAGCTGTAGCCCTGATCCAACCCCTAGCCTGGGAAACCCCATATGCCGTGGGTGCAGCCCTAAAAAGCAAAATAAATAAATAAATACGTAAATAAAAAAAATCAGAGGATATCGGGAGACTCCGAATTAAGCAAAATTAAACAGGTTCCCTTAGACAAACTCTTAAGAGAGGGCCATGATCTGAAGTTATTTCCAAACTTATTTGACTACGGCTATCCTCTTCAACCAGATCCAAGAAGTCTTTCCTACATCCTTTATGTCAAAAGGTAGCATCAACTCAAAGACTTTCCTAAGGTCAAAAAATAATCAAGGAGAAGGAGCAAAGAAGCATATAGATGTACTGAAGCATGTAGACTATTTTGCTCTACAAGATGAGCTCTTCAGGAGAAAAGAGAGAAACTAGCCAAAGTTAAGAGTATCTTGCCAAACAGTTGTAGCTGAATTCCTCAGAAATTTTACCATTTTAAAACTACAAGGCAGACTAGGACACCTAGGCCAAATCTATCATTTTGTAATTAGGAAGTGAGAACTAAAGTCACAAAGCTAATAATGGCTAAACTTCTTTTCTTCTTTCCAGGACCTCATTTTTCTGGTCTGAGGTGGAGGAAAAAGTATTTGGGAGGTTGTTCTGGAATTTCTGGAATAAAGAGCCAAGGAAAGAGAGACGACAAAGAATCTAGAGTATCTTTGATAAACTCTGCCTGACCTTGAATCCTCAAGGAACAGAATATTTATGTCAGGATTTGACTTGACCTGAGTACAGATTTCTTTTTGTCCTTCAATGTGGAAAAATGCAATATGATTACACGGGAATTGGAAAAATTCATGAAGAGAGAGGGGAACTTCTGGATGTTATTGCCACTAGACAGCTGGACCTGGTTTACCATCCTTCAGATTCCCATCCAAATATTCATGAAGCATAGAGAAGGATGCAAAAATCACCAAGCCATCATAAACTAAGGATTCTATTCAGTGCTTCTAACTCTCTAGAGGGAATCACTACTCACTAAATTGTGGATGGCCAGATTGAGAAACTCTGGTGACTGACTCATGTTCATACTGCAGACACAGAACACTGCAGCCAGAGAAGAATAAGAAGGTTCCATTTCATCTCCAATACATGCCCTGTCTCTCATATCAACACTGAGGAGCTGTGTTGCTGGCAAAAAGCACGGTCACATCAGAGCCTAAACAGAACACATGAGATATTGCAAAAACTAACCTTGTGTAAACAGTGTACTATCAGGTAATAGATTAAAAGCCACAAAATGATGAAAAAGCACAGATGGCACAATCACGTTTACATATCTATGTAAAATTATGACTGTGTGCTTAATGTATAAACCTCAATGAAAAGATCCTTTAAAATACATTCAATTTTTAAAGAATATTTAATAAGACAATATTCAGAAGGTACTTTTATGTTCATGATACAATAACAAATGTGGGATATAAAATGATTTAGTCTCAGTTTAGAAAAAGTGTGTATGTGTGTACGGTCAGTGACGTTTAAATACAGTACAGTTGTATGCTTAACGCTACCATAATGTGACAATGTAACAGAACTTCTTCTGTTTGCTAGATTAGGAAAGGATTTTCTTTTCCTTTTAAACCAATACTTCCATGACTATGTATGATTTTTATAAACAAAAACAAACACATTTACTCCTCTATTAAGGAGGAAAATGCAGGGCCAATTCTTAAGTGATAATTTTTACTTTATGATCAAGTGGAATTTTACACATAGAAGGTTCATTGTGCACAAAAAAACAGAGGCTAACATCAAGAGAAACTTACTATCTACCAAGCACTGTACAAACATTATCTTGTATCATTCTAATATATATCACTATTATACAGATGAGCAAACTGAGGCTAAGGAAATGTTCACCAATGCCAGAGCCAAAGCTGAAATGAAGGTCGAGCTAAGGCCATAGCCCTTAGCCCTTACAACAGTCTTCTTTTTAAGGCAAAAAGTGGGTTGGTGGCGGCTGTACTGTTTTTGGCCAAATTCCCAGTGTACTCAGTGAAGCTTGGCATGAGGGTCTAAGCTCTCTCTGGACCTGAAGGAAGAATTAGAATGATAAAGAAAAGATGCATGCATGGTCCTGAGTGTCCTTTCGGGGAAGAACATACGTTCTGATGCAAAATTCCCTCCAGAAATTCCAATCTGACAAGGGCTCCCACAGACGTCTGCATGACCACAAGTCATTCTATTCTGGCAGTGTCCACAGATGACAAAGCTGTGGAGGAAAAATGACACTACTATGGCTCCTTTAGAGATCCACTGGGTTCAAAAAAACCCAAATTGGCTGACAGGACAGTTGGGTTACTGCTGCCTAGAAAATGTCCCTTCCAGACAGAGGTGATGCCCTTCTCCAAAAAAGATAAGTTGAGGGAATTAAATTATAACTGGGCATAGTTAAGGCAAACTCCAAAGGCCAGTATAGGGCCAGTAACTGTCCCCGTCCCCACCCCTGGGCCTGATGGGAGTCTGGCAGGAGGGAGTCAGAGGAACTGAGACAGGCTAACAGGAGTTGACAACTGGCCAGGGGACACGCCAACCCAGGGTGGCCCTACAAGGAAGGAGCCAGGAGAATACACGCTGAGTCTCTGGTCTCTTCCTCCCTCTTTCCCATTTTTGGCTATGCTTCCCCCACAGCAGAGGCCAGAGGACCTGATGCCCGTGGTGATCAGTATCCCAGAGCAGGAAGCTTATGGAGGGAAGGGAAGAGCGAGGCTTGAGGGCCAATATAAAGATGTAGCTTCATCCTTAAACAGTGTATAAACTGTGTCCCCCAAACTCATACGGTGATGCCCTAACCCCCAATGTGACTGTATTTGAAAATAGGGCCTTGAAGGAGGTAATTAAGGTTCAATGAGGTCATAAGGGTGGATGGAGCCCTAATTCAAGAGGAATGGGGTCCCTTTAAGAAGAAGAAGAAACAGTAAGAGACAGTAAGAGAAAAGAATGTATATACATGTATGACTGGGTCACTTTGCTGCACAGCAGAAAAGGACAGAACGTTGTAACTCAAATATATTTTAATAAAAACATTTTTTTTTAAAGTATATGCACAGAAGAAAGGTCCTGTGACAACACAGCAAGACGGCAGCTGTCTGCCAGCTGAGGTGAGAGGTCTCACTAGAACCCCACTCTGCTGGCATGTGATCATTGACTTCCTAGGCGTTTAGCCTCCAGGGTGAGGAAATCTGTTGTTTAAGCCACCCAGTCTGTGGTGGTCTCTTACAGCACCCCCAGCTAAGGAGCACAAGGTGTGAGGCGAAGCTAAAGGATGAACTGCCCCTGTGGAGGCTACAGCATATATAGATGCGGCCACCACTCGGTCTATAAGGCCATCTGACCTTCCTGCTTTTGTGTATGGCTGATGATTAAAGTCCTAGAAATAAACAGACTGAATTTGTGGGCTGAAAATGCCATCAAGACAGCTGCTGAAGATCTAGGGTCTAATTTGAAACAATTAGCAATTCAAAGGTTTATTTACTACAGATGCACAGGAAATTTTCATTAGCACGCAATATTCAGAAAGCCAAAACATGTGTAGTAGAAAAAAAAAAATCTGGACATTTCTCCCAAATTAAGAGAAACTGAAGAATGAAATCACAATGTGGAAGGCAGGAAGAAGGGAAGGTGGGCAGAGAATTATAAAAAGAATCTTGAGACATATTGTGCCAAGTGCAGGAAATGATGACATTGCCTAGTTTGGTGAAGTATTGTGATTTCAATTGGTTACTTAAATATAATTTTGAATGAGAAAAGAAAAAAAAAAGTCCTCCAACTTAATACTCAAGTTAAAAGTTAGCAAATTTATGTCAAAATATACAGTGAAATCCACACAGGACTCATATGACCAAACTACGTATTATCTTTCATTGTGTATTTAATTGTGTATGTGTTTCTTCTCATATATGCCCTACTACAATTATATTATAATAGGCCATAAGCATTATTATTGAAGGCTAGCAAAAACTGGATTTTCTTGAAGTTCAGGTCGGAAAGGACTACTTTGTGCTGGACTGTCAATTTAATCGTGCACTGCAAGCCAGTGGATACAATGCTCCACTATATCTGTGGGGTTTTTTCAAATTAATTTATTTATTTTTGCTTTTTAGGGCAGCACCCACAGGACATGGAAGTTCCCAGGCTAGGGGTCAAATGGGAGCTGCATCTATAGCTGCCGGCCTAGTCCACAACCACAGTAAAGCAGGATCCAAGCCATGTCTGCAACCTACACAACTCACAGCAACTCCAGACCTCCTACTCACTGAGTGAGGCCAGGGATTGAACCCATATCCTCATGGATACTAGTTGGATTTGCTTCCGCTGCGCCACAATAGGAACTCCCTATATCTGTGAGCTTGTGCCTATGGATTCAACCAACCATGGACTGGGTAGTAAGGGGTATGTACTACTGAAAAACAAATTCCATGTAAAAATGGACCCTTGAAGTTCACATCTGTGTTGTTCAAGACTCAGTGCTCTTCTTAAAGGGTCATGACTAAGTGACCAAAGACATCTTGCAATACAAAAGACACAACTGGACACTGTGCAGGGTGCTTTCCTATATATTGGTTAACTGGAAGCAAATGAGATACACACCTTTACAGATGAAAAACATTACAGACTGTGTGTAATGGGCACACAATCATGTAAGGAAGAGTGGAGTGGAGAGAGCAGAGACAGACCAACAAGTCTGATAAGAACTGCCATGTCCAGGAGTTCCCGTTGTGGCTCAGTGGTTAACGAATCCGACTAGGAACCACGAGGTTGCAGGTTCGATCCCTGACCTTGCTCAGTGGATTAAGGATCCCGCGTTGCCGTGAGCTGTGGTGTAGGTTGCAGATGCGGCTCGGATCCCACGTTGCTGTGGCTGTGGTGTAGGCTGGCGGCTACAGCTCCTGTTAGATCCCTAGCCTGGGAACCTCCGTATGCCGCGAGTGCGGCCCTAGAAAAAGGCAAAAAGACAAAAAAAAAAAAAAAGAACTGCCATATCTAGATGTGTCGACATGAAGAGACAATAAACAGTTGGAGGATGATGATGTCTCATTTACATGTGATTATCTTCCAAACACAGCCTGATACCCAGTTTACCAAAGCCCCTCATTGCTTCGCTCCAATCTTTTTCTGATCCTCATACATTCAGTGAGAAATGAGCATAGCCCTGCACACGGAAGCTCTCCCATACACAGTACACAGATAAAGGGGCTTAAGGCTGGAAGGGGCTACAGAAAGAGAAGAATACCTACAACTATTCAGGAGCTGAGTTATGAAAAGAGAACTGTTGTTCTCTTTAAAGCTCAAAAACATTTTGACTAGCATTTCCAAAATAAATCTAAACAGAGCAGGGTTCAATGAAAGAAACAGGCCTGGTCCAGAATCATAATGTAAAGGTGAAACAGCAGCAAAAACAAACTTTTGAAAGGTTTCTGTAATGCTCACACAAGATGTCTGCTCCAGAATTTGAAAATACATATTGCTTTTTAAACCATTACCTAATAACTCTTTGAATCGTTACCATCAATAGGACCGATGATTCACATGAAAAGGAAGGCTCTTTAAAGGTGACCTGAAAAGTAATCTGAAAAGAAATATAATCCACGATTGAGAACAAATCAGGAACAGATGGCCACCCAGCTTCTTCTAATGCCTAGGAAACGGCACTGCTGTAGCTTGGTGGGACAAAGTCTTCTTTGGGAAGGCTCCAAGAGGATGCAGTCCTGGTGCAGATGTGATCAGATTATCTTTGGGAAAGATTCAAGACTGAGACTTGTTTCATCAATGAGTGCATTTGGGCAAGATGACGATGGGGGTAGGGAAATTACATGAGACGGGCTCAAACCCAAGGAATAAAGGGGGTCCCTCCCCACCGAAACCCAATGAATTCGAATAACACAGAGCTGTTTTTAAAGGATGAAAAGGAGATGTGGCCTCTGAGGATCCAGAATCTAGGGATTAAGTGCTACTTTTGTCAGGAACAATCCTATACTGATGTGCTGGCCACAATATCCTCACCCACAAATACGCACGCTGGACTCTGATATGCTATCTGCTCTGACATACTCTACAGTCCCATGTACAGAGTACACAGGTTTCACTTGATCCCACTTCTGCTCTCAGAATATTCAGTTATTGTTCTTTCAGAATGACTAAGGTAAACAGAGGAACTACTCTTAAGCATTTGAAAACCAAACGGTCTTCAATAGTGGTTTAGTTGATTATTTTGAGTGCAGCCTCAGCAAGACTCAGATTATTACCCATTTGTTTTCGAAACGCTTTAAAATGAATGAGTTCCTACTGTACACCACAGGAAACTATATCCAGGTATGTGGAATAGACCATGATGGAAGATAATATGAGAAAGGGAATGTACATGTATGTATGATTGGGTTACTTGACAGCAGAAATTGGCGCAACACTGTAAAGCAACTACACGCTAATAAAAAAAGAAAATGCTTAAAAATGGAAATCAACGGCTTCCCAAAGATAGTCTCAACAGGGAGCCAATGGCCAAGAGAGTGTCCTCAACCACACCCTCGGGTTTTCAGCCTTCCATGGCCCCAGTGCCTACCCTGCTGCTGTTCTCAGTCTTCCCATCCTGCTTTACCGTGTCCGCTGCCAGAACCGCCCGGGGAGCAGGAAATCATTTTTGGAGGAAGGACTGTCTAAATACCACACACTGACTTACAAATAACACTCTGCGGGAGTGTCTTCCCCAATCTCATTGTCTGTCCCTTAACCTGTCAAAGGATGGCTGATGAGAACGAAAGATTGAAAATACAAATGCAGTTACAGCAACAGCAAGGAACGCTATTTTTACCTTCCTCTCTTTTCTCAAGAGGTGACTTTCACTCCCTCCTCTTCTGCTCTATTTCAACCTCACCCAGCTTTTCTGGCTCATTTCAGATTTTCTGTGTTCCAGTTTGCTATGTACACAAAAGGTCACTAAGCCATGTATATTAAACAATGTTTTAATGTTTTCTTGAGTTTTTAATAACACACTGGAAGCACAGGATGCAGTAATTAGTGATCATATTAATTTTACCACACACAAACAAAAATCCATTTTATGTGCTTTCTGAGCATACCAAATGCAGTTGACTCCCCTTCAAAAGGAAAAGGGTGCCCGATGATGACTCTGGGACCAGATGCTGATGACAAGAGCTGCAAACATTTCTGGTAAAACGAGACATACTAAAATGCCACTTATAATCTACATTTAGGGTCCTTCCACAATATTCCTCAGGTTCTAAAACATGAAGGAGCAGCAGGATACACTGAACTGAGGGAACCCAAAGGTGACTTTAGCTCAGTTTTCTAAAAGGACACTTGGAGTAATATGGCCAAAGATTAGTGGAAAGAATAATTAAGCAACACCACAAACACAGAACTCCCCCAGACTCAAGTTCTTGACAAAAAAAAGCTACTTTTATATTTACTGTGAATAGAAAGAAGGAAAAAAAAAGAAAACCCAAATCGAGTTACTTATCCACTCTATCTACCAGAATATGAGTTCAGTAGAGCATCAGTTCACTGAAGGCTTATAGAATCAGTCCCGTTACCAGAGCTGCCCTTTCTTCAGAAGGCCTCAGACGTATAATATGGCTCCCAACACTTTATCACCAAGTACACAATAGTGAGACCCTTGGCTCCTAACAGCAGTGTTACAACAGAGCAGTTTTCTTTTACTTTGTTTATTTTTAAAGTATGACTGCAGGAAGAAAATCAGTCTTTCATGGAGAAAGGGTAGTAGAGGATCTAGGAGTAAATAAAACCCAGGTGCGTTTGCCAATGGAAATAAATATGCTTTCAAGCAAAGAAATTTATTCCTGTTAACCTGTATATTTTCTGTAAACTTAGGAACTCCACATAATAAAAATGTGGAGCTAGACAATGTGCTATGGATCTTATTTAACGCTGGACACGTAAGAGGTTCATACACTGAAACCTGACATTTCTACATACAGGAAACAAAGAGAATAAAGTCAGCAGAGCCCATTATTGGCACGGCTAGGCCCAGATAATCCAGGCTCACCTCAACCAATGCCGATCCCCACTGACTAGTACCGACACTGGATATTCCTAAAAATGCTTAATAACATGGTTTAAGGAAATACTGCTTAGCAATAATTAGAGATTAGAGAAGAAAAAACAGAAACAAAACCCCAGTATGCCTCTCTTCTTGCCTTATCTCATTTGACAAATGAACAATTCCCAAATAACTGTCTGCTTTTCATGTTTTATCTACCTATGGTCAATTCATATAGATCAATGCACCATTTTTTTTCTTAGCCCTTGTCTTCCCTCATCTGCCTCACAGAAGCATCAGCAAGACTCAGGTTATTATTTACTATTGGTTGCTCCCATAGCCCTGAAAGCTCTGAGCCCTGTTCCAGTGGTTTTCTCACCACCTAAAGATGGCTAACAGAGGTCAGAGGGAGGAGCATGCAGTCTGGTGTCAATTCCTCATTCCAAACAGCTGAAAAAGTACCTCTGATTCTCACAGGCCCTCTGAAGTAATCATAAGAACGAACAGCACCAAAGCAGCTATTCTGGGTACACTCTCCATTCCTGCACTCCCATTTAGAAGGAAAATGAGACAATTTGCCAAAGGTTTCTCCATCTTGGATCATCGCAGAGCAAATGCGATGTCATGCTCAGACTTTCAGGAGAGCCAAGATTTATGAATTTGAGAAGGCCACTCTCAATATTAACATGAGTTCTGTGTTTTGAAACTGGCCAGAAAGATAACATCTTCAAATTATATTGAAGGAGTAGAATTTGAAAAATTCCTTTCGCAGAGAAGGAAAACATTTATTCCCAACAGGGCATGAAAGGAATTTATTGTAAATGTTTGGAGAGGCATTTGGAAAGAAGGAAAGAGACATACTCCAGCAATAATGAAAAGTTAGTGCTCCTCTCTAAGGCAGCTCTGGCTTAGAGAACACCTCCTGTGGGCTGGTTCCAACTCCCAGCTCAGCTCAGAAGCAGTGGGCAAGCTGTCCTTTTCCACAGCTCACCATGGGGCTTGAATGTCACGGGCCTCTACTCCGTGAAGGAAGCACTTTGACCACTTGTGGAGTAGCTCATAACATTTCTGAAAGGGAGAAAAGCAGTCCTTAACATTTTCTTCCTAGAAACATAATCCTGACTCAAAGGAAAGCAAATCACACTTCTAAACAAATTACCATCAATACTAAGCATATATTATTTACACTGTTCTGTGGTGGATACCTTGGGGTCCTTAAAGATATACCAGATAGTGGCTCTGCTCTGAGAGGGGGGAGGGCAGCAGCTAATCTGAGCCCTGTGTATGTGAGATCTCAGTTTTCTTGAGGGCTCCAAAAAGTAACAATTATCCTGGACTTGTCTTAGGGAAACAGAAGCTCTGATAACTTTGTAACTTGTTCAGGGTCAAAATGCTGAAGAGAAACCGAACTGAGATGTCAACTCTGATCTCTGTGACTTTAAAGCCAATGCTTTCTATGTCATCAAAGGCTGCATCCAGGGATGGAGAGAGAGAGAGAGAATATAGTGAAGTTTGGAATATGCCAAATCAATCGCCTAGATGAGAAATTCCCTAGGAGTTCAGAGGAAAGAGAGCTGTCCGTTGCAATGTTTCACTGTCACAATCAGATTGAGAGCTAGTTGGCTCAGAGCAGTTTGTAGAGTTAGATCCTTTTAACACACTTCATTAGAACATATATCAGACAGAGCATGGGGGCCAGGAGCAGAGGCTTGGAAGGCAGACCTTTGTCTGACCCACAGTCATACTTCTTCTTCTTTCTTTTTTTAGGGGGGCACCTGCAGCATATGTAAGGTCCCAGGCTAGGGGTCGAATTGGAGCTGCAGCCTCCAGCCTATGCTACAGCCATAGCAACACCAGATTTGTGCTGCGTCTATGATCCTTAACCCACTGAGCAAGGCTAAGGATCGAACCCAGATCCTCATGGATGCTTGGTGGGTTCGTTACCACTGAGCCACAAAAGCAAGTCCTCAGAGTACTGCTTCTCTGTGGGCAGGCTGCCTACTCTGCCAATATTCAGTTTCCAAATCTATAAATTGGGAGACAAACTGTGAGGATCCAGAGTCCAACCCAAGTGACTATCAGAGGTACTAAACCTAATAATGGCTATAATTCTCAATATCAAATTTGGTTGTTTTCATCTTAAAGATGAAGACTGTAGGCTCAGGGCAAAAAAAATAAAAAAGTTTGTTATAAAAGCCATATATACCTTTAAGCCACTTGATATTATCAACACAGCTCAATTTACCCTTGTTTTATAATTACACATTGTCTCATTTATAAATATGTTTGCATGTATAAACACACACACACACACACACTTCTTCACCCTGAAATTTAAGGCGTATGTTCACTAGAAAAGGAGAAAAGAGGTATAATGAGCTTATACAATAAAGGCAGTAAAAATCATCATAATAAAATTAACCAATTTCACTTGGGAAGGATATGCTTTTATATGATATACACCCAGCTGTAGCAGGCTTGGTACCAGTTTGGATTTTAATAAATGACAGATTGCTGTCAAATTAGTTGGCAAATGTTGTAAAACTTTGAAATAATATATGGGTAGCAGAGATAAATAAGGGGGAGTGTTTTCTGATTGCAATCAGAAATTAATGAATGAATCAAAAGTCTATCAAACTTTAAGCAATTACCTCCTAATTCTGACACCAAACCTTGATCACCTATATCTGAAACACTGCCAATCAACCCACTCATGTTATAAAATTGATTCTTATTTAAAACTGCTTCAGTAGATGAAGTCAAGAGGTTCTCTCCAGGGAAATCTCTGCCAGTCTTGCCAAGGAGCCAAACCAAAGGATCACCATGATAAATGGAAAAAAAAACCTATCTGAATGAGAGCAACCTTATAAAAACTATCCTTTCCCAAGATGACATGTAAGATTTTGATTCTGAGACCCTGGCATAACTTTAAGAAATCCTATGTGCCCTCATATGAAACTTGGGATATTCCATGTGTGTCAAAGGGAAGAGGGATAAGTTTTCAAGAGAAGGCAAATGACAAGTATATACAGTATGTCTGTGGGTACAGTGTTCATGCAAAACGGAAAATTAAAGCTCAGGCTGGAAGAATGGAAGTTTTGGAATTACGCTCTTGCCAAAGTCTGTATGAGAGATATTGGTTCTAATTGTGAGGACAAAAGGACAGATTACATAGACTTCATAGAAGTAGGAGAGGAAAGAAATACTTATTAGATGACTAGGAAGAAGAAAGTAAGCAATGAAATGTTTTTAGGAAGAGAGATTGGGTGAATGGCAGTGACATTAACAAGTGAAGAAGAAACCTCAAGATCATCTCAATAGATTCAGAAAAGACATGTAACAAAATTCAACATCTACGCTCATGATAAAAATTCTTACCAAAGGGGGTACAGAGGAACAAACATGATAAAAGCTATTTATGACAAACCTACAGCCAGTATAAAATGGAGAACAGCTGAAAGCCTTCCCAGGAAAATCTGGAAAAGGGGTTCCCATTGTGGCTAAGAGGATTAAGAACCTGAGTCTTCTGTGAGGATTCTACCCCTGGCCCAAGAACTTCCATATGCTGCAAGTGTGGATGTAAACAAACAAAGAAGCAAACCTGGAACAAGACAAGGATGCCCACTCTCACCACTTTTATTCAACACAGTATTGAAAGTCCTGGACACAGCAATCAGGCAACAGTAAGAAATGAAATAGATCTAAATTGGAAGGGAAGAGGTAAAATTGTCACTCTATGCAGATGACATGATACTATACATAGAAAATCCTAAGAACTCCATACAAAAACTACTCGATCTGATAAACGAATTCAGCAAAGTAGAAAGATATGAGATTAATATTCAGAAATCGGTGGCTTTTTTGTATGCTAACGATGAATTATCAGAAAAAGGATGTAAAAAACATTGCCTGTAAAAACTGCACCAAAAAATAAAATACTTAGAAATAAACCTGACCAAGAGGGTAAAAGACATTCACACTGAAAACTATAACACTAATAAAGGAAATTAAAGAGGATTCAAAGAAAAGGAAACATACCCCACGTTCTTGGATTGTAAGAATTAATATTGTTAAAATGGCCATACTACCCCAAACAATCTACAGATTCAATGCAATCCCTATCAAATTGCCTATGACATTTTTCACTGAACTAGAACAAATACCCCCAAAATTTACAGAGAACCATCCATAACAGACCCAGAATTGCCAAAGCAATCCTAAGAGAGAAAAACAAGCAGCAGGCATACCTCTCCCAGACTTCAGACAGTACTACAAAGCTACAGTAATCAAGACAGTGTGCTA
The DNA here is from genome assembly GCA_004024745.2 of Catagonus wagneri. NCBI lineage: Eukaryota > Metazoa > Chordata > Mammalia > Artiodactyla > Tayassuidae > Catagonus > Catagonus wagneri. The sequence goes on from PVHT020000021.1 coordinate 4,086,889, forward strand.
CTGGTACAAAAACACACATATGGATCAACGGAATAGAAGAGAGAGGCCAGAAATAAGTATAATGGTCAATTAATCTTGGACAAAGGAGGCACGAATATAAAATAGAAAAAAGTCTCGTTGGCAAATGGTGCTCGGAAAACTGGAGCATGTAAATCAATGAAACCAGAATATACCCTCACACCATGTACAAAAATAAAAAATGGCTTAAAGACTTAAAACTGCTAGAAAAGAACATAGGCAAAATCTTCTCTGACATCAATCATACAAATTTCTATCCCAAGGCAACAGAAATAAAAACAAAAATAAATAAATTGGACCTAATCAAACCTACTGGCTTTTACACAGCAAAGGAAACAATTGAAAAGAAAAGAAAAGACAACCTATGGAATGGGAGAAAATAATTGCAAATGATGCAACTGACAATGGCTCATCTCCAAAATATACAAATAACTCATACAACATAATAGCAATAAAACAAATAACCCAATAGAAAAACGGGCAGGAGACCTAAATAGACATTTCTCAAAAGAAGATATATGGATGTATGGCCAATAGAAACATGAAAAGATGTTCAACCCCATTGCTAATTATTAAAGAAATGCAAATCAAAACTGCGATGAGGAACCACCTCACACCAATCAGGATGGCCATTGTTAATAAGTCTAAAAATAACAAATGCTGGAGAGGGTGTGGAGAAAAAGGAACCCTCCTACACTGTTGGTGAAAATGTAAAGTGGTACAACCACTATGGAAAGCAGTATGGAGGTTCTTTGGACAACTAAAATAGAATTACCATAGGAACCAGAAATCCCACTCATGGGAATATATCCAGACAAAACTACAGTTTGAAAAGATACATGCACCCCTATGTTCACAGCAGAACTGTTCACAATAGCCAAGATACGAAAATGACCTCAATGTCCAAAATATAAACTTCCCTGTGGTTAAACTTTAGAACATTGATTATATATAAATGCATCTCTTTACTGCAGGACTTCTTGAAGCCTTTAATATGCCTTTTTTTTTTTTTTTGGTCTTTTTAGGGCCAGGGATCAAACCTGCGTCCTCAAGGATACTAGTCAGGTTCATTACCACTGAGCCATAACGGGAACTTCTAATATGATAAATCTGTAGAAGAAGCATATAATAAGTGGTGTTTCTCAAGCATATTGACAGCCAAACCCCTCTATTCCCCCTCATCATCCCATTTTTAGCATTTTATTAATTAGTGTTTTATGGGAAAGCTTTAGAAGTACCCTCTTGAGTATTTCCTTCCATCTATTTTGGCCATTCCTTAATAATCTCAAGAGTATATACTTACCTTCTCTAAGGATCATTCCGACATATGAAATTGACTAAACCAAAAGATTTGAAACAATCAAAACTTTTTACATTTTATATGATTAATCAGTATTTCATTTTTATTACTCTTGCTTTTTTAGTGGTGATAATGATTAAGATTCATATCATAATTACAGACTTTATATGTTCTGGGAATGCTGCTGGTAATTTTACAGCCATTAATCATATAATCCTTATAATAGCCCTTTTACAGTAATTACTAGCATTTAACTCCATTGTGCAGAGTAAACAAACTGATTCTTAGGCTAATGGACTTGAACAAAGTAAGGTATTAGAATTCACCAGAGAGTATGAATCTGGAGCCTAGGTACACTAATCACCAGACTATACCATGGAGGTTAATAATTCATTTCCACAATATTAACCAAAAACAATGCACATGTGAACTGTAAACAAATTAACTCAGTCTATGCAGCAAATTGGCATGAAAGTCATTAATTCATTCATTCATGCATATATTCATTCATTCATTCACTAAACTCCTGCTGAGTATACCTTTTGGGTACTTGAGATACAATAGAAAATAAAACAGTCAAACTCTGGGACTTGAAGAAGGAGACAATCAATTTTCAAGACATGTAAATATAATACACAGAAGGAGGGATAAAAATTGCCAAGAAGTGGGAGTTACTGCTGTGGCACAGTGGGTTAAGAATCCAAATGCAGGAGTTCCCGTCATGGCTCAGCAGTTAGCAAAGCCAACTAGCATCCATGAGGACCCTGGTTTGATCCCTGGCCTCATTGAGTGGGTTAAGGATCCGGCATTGCCATGAGCTGTGGTGTAGGTCACAGATGAGGCTCAGATCCCGAGTTGCTGTGGCTGTGGCTGTAGCCTGCAGCTGTAGCTCCAATTGGACCCCTAGCCTGGGATCCTCCATATACCACAGATGCTGCAGTGGCTCAGGTTACTGCAAAGGCATGGGTTCAATTCTGGACCTGACAGTGGGTTAAAGTACATTAACAATATGTACTTATGTGGGTGGCAGTAATACAGTTGAAAGGGAAATTTGGAAGATGAAAGAAAAGCTAATTGATTAAGTTGCATTACTGATAAAGTGAGAAGGAAAAGGGGACAGTGAAGAAATGGAAGTGATATCCTTGGGTAGAAGAGAAATTAATTCACCATGGTAACAGGAGAAAAGTTAGAAGATGTGATCATAGATGAAGGAAGAAGGTCAGATGTGGCAAGAAGAATAGAAATGACAACATATAAAAACATTAGATTTTGTTGAGGCCCAGGTTCTGACCTCTTAACCATGCTGAATATCTATTTCCCATAAAAATGAAGATTATATGTCATATGAGATTATTGTGAAGATTAAAAGTTATCTATTTGAGATCTTGGGTGAGTAACCATAGCACAACAGACTGGCAAGTATTAGATGTATTATTATTTTTCTTCCATACAGCCGAAACTATATATCTCTAATTAGCACATTTGATTTTATAGATCCTTATTGTGCTCTGCTTAGGTGATAAAAGGAAGAACAGAGTTTTAGGACCAGAATGGTAGACTGTGGGAGAAACCTGAAGAGCTCAGCAGTGTCTCTTCCCTTTTCTTTCTGGGAATCCTGATAAACTAAATTTCTCCACTTTCTAAGGCAGATTAGTCTCCACATGACTAATTTTTACTCAAGCTAATTCCAGATGGATAAGAGGCAGGGGTGTCTTGCAAAAGACAAACATCATATGACATCACTTATATGTGAATCTTAAAAAAGGATACGAACAGACTTATGTGCAGAAGAGCAACAGACTCGCAGACTTTGAAAACAAACTTATTCAAGGGGATTGGCAGGGAAGAGGGATGGACTCAGAGTTTGGGATTGGCACATGCACACTGTGGTATATGGAATGACAGGCCAACGGGGACCTGCTGTACAGCACATAGAACTCTATACTTTTTCTAAAAAAAAAAAAATAGTTTACAGATCCTTAGCATCCAATAAAGTGCTATCTTTGGGAGAAAAAGCAAACTGTCAATTGTGACACGCTTTAGTTTCTCTAATGCAATTTTGGTACATTAATTCTAAAGGGGCTATAAATTGAATCAATTCTGACTTAGTCTTTGAAAACAGCGTTCCATTTTACTAGGCCAAATGCTTATCTTAGAGTAAACAAAGAGGGAGCATTTTGCATTTCAATATTTGCTATGTTTTTTGATTAGCAAGCAGAAGGAATGGATGCAATCAATACTTGGACTCCCCGAGCAAAATTTATTTGTTTATTTCCTTTGTGAAAATCTTTCTTGATACTTAGGTTTCTCTCTTGCCACAGATTTCTCCAGATGTCTAGGCATTGCTGACACCCCAGTCCAACTCATTATCATCTCTTTCCTGGACCATTTCAATCTCCACTCTTGGCTTTCTAGCCTTCACTTCACACACAGTCTATTCTTTACACAGCAATGATCTTTTAAACTCGTATATTCGGGAGTTCCCTGATGGCCTGTTAAGGGATTCACTGTTGTCACTGATTGGCAGGTCAATGCTGTGGCATGGGTTCGATCCCTGGCCCAAGAAATTCTGCATGGTATGGGTGTGGCAAAAAGAAAAAAGAAAAGATACATTCTATCAGGCCACTACTCTGCTGAAAACCTCCTTTTCACAGATTTAAAGGTAAACACCCTCCATGCTTTAGGAAGCCCTGCAGAGCTAGCCACTGCCTACCAGTGTGGCCATCTCCTAATGACAGCTTTCTGTTCCTGTTGCTCCCAACACCCAAATTAGCATTCTATTCTAGAAATATGCCCTAATCGCTCTCTACTCAGGGTGCTTTGCTCTTGCTGTTCCTTCTGCACAGAACATTCCTTACACATTTCTTTACCTGACTACCTTCCTATCACTTATGACTCCATTCACATAACAGTTTCTCAAAGAAGACTCCCCAGCCTCCTTAGAGCACATCTGTTCCACCTTCCCCCAGCCTGTTTAACTTCATTCATAACATAAAAAAATTAATTTCATTCATAACAAAAGTCTTGATTGTTTCTATGTTGGTTTTCTCTTATTGCTAGAAATGTAGAAACTTTTATGTATTAATATATATAACTCAGATGTCTTTTTCCCTCTTTTATCTACAGTATGGGAGCTCACTAAACTTAATAATTTAAGAATAAATTCCAATTCCTATAGGTGGTAGATGATGTAGTTAAAACTGTAATAGGTCACAGTCACTAGGTTGCCACCAAGGTTTTCAGCTAGTTCCTTGAAAGAATTATTTATTAATTATTTTCATATTCCTCAAATCACTGAGATAATAAATCACTTATCTATTTCATTAGTGTTCCATAATCTAATTTTGCATAATTTATCCAATCATTTTCTATATATTTGATAATACATATTAATGAAGACAAATTAAAATAATCTCAAAGAATATCAATTTATTATCTCATTTGATGCCTCATTATGGAAGAATGAAAGATTTCATTTTCCTGGAAAAGACTATCTAATATACTGCTCTAATAAATTGTGGAGTTCCCATCGTGGCTCAGTGGTTAATGAATCTGACTAGGAACCATGAGTTTGTGGGTTCAATCCCTGGCATCACTCAGTGGGTTAAGGATCCGGCGTTGCCGTGAGCTGTGGTGTAGGTTGCAGATGCGGTTCGGATCCCACGTTGCTGTGGCTGTGGCGTAGGCCAGTGGCTACAGCTCCTATTAGACCCCTAGCCTGGGAACCTCCACATGCCACGGGTGCGGCCCTAGAAAAGGCAAAAAAGACAAAAAATAATAATAAATTAAACATTTTTAGGTATTTAGAGAAACAGTTCTTGGGAAATATTTCAAGCCACAAAAATGGATAAATGAAATGAATCAAAAAGTTATCTTGATGAAACTAAAGATGAGTTTTTATAAGGCAAGTTAAATTGAAGGTGAGTATAGACATAGGAAAAACAAAATAAAGGACATTACAGGGCTCAGAAAGTCTATGCTGACTTTTATCATGTTATTTTCAATTTACCACTGCAAGGAACTAAACAGAATCATTTAGAACTCCATAATGTGGAAATGGTATAAGAGAGACAAATGGGGGCTGAGGACAAAGTTTTTTGGAAGGACATGATCTCTTCTCTGAGAAAAGAATCTATATGAGATTTGTTGAGCACCTATTACGTTTCAGGTATTGTGTTAATCGCTTCATACGTATTATCATCTCACTTCACACACATACACTTTATAAGTAAATACTGCCCTACCGTAGATGAGAAAATGCAAGCAGAGAGGTAATTTGATCTGAATCGGGTCAGAGAGCTGTAAATGACAAATCCTCTACTCAACTCTAGCCTTAAGTCCAAAGTATATTAAACACATTAAAAACCTTTTCATGCAAATCATATCACATTTAAAGGAGTGACTACTGCTTTTCCATAATTAGATGTACCATGCTAGGAGTCAGAATAATTTGCTCTTTTTAAGAGTTATTTATTTTGCTATACCATAGCTCTAAAAGTAAATGGTTTCTTTTAAAACTAAACTCCTTTTCCCAGATTAAAACCTTGAAATATTCTCAAGGGAATGCTGAATAAACTATGGGATCTCCATACTCCAAAGTTTTTGAAACATTAATATAAATGACACCTATCCTTGTCCTGGAAGGATACCCATGATAAACTTTAAGGAGAAAACAGCAACAATGTAAGGACATATGATCCCCATGTGGCATATGAATATACACAGGAGATGGAAAGATGTAGTCCATACTCTTGGCAACGGTTATCTAGTTGGATACAAAGATTTATTTTTAATTTCATCGTTATAGTCATGATCTGTTTGAACAGGCATGAATTAGTTTTATAATTAATGATGAAGATTATTTCTGAATATAATCTTCCTATATGTTTTAATACTTTCTCAGATGACCTTGTTGCTAATCTCAACTCTTCTTTCCTTCAACCAATGTACCACAATTATGTATTTTTATATATTAGACTTCCAGTTAAAATTCCCACTGAATGAAAGATTCCCTAGCAAAAATAAATTTGAAAACCACTGGACCATACCATCTGATTCAACGACAGCTACTGAATATAGGACATTCTCTCTATAAACGTATACTCATGAGGCTATATACATTACTAACATAAGTATGTTCATTTTAATAAATTTCAGATTGCTCATTATGTTCAGAGCCAAACACACACAATTTGATAATTAAGTATGAACTAGGCATGACTTATTTAACTTAAATAACCATTGTATTGATGACCCAGAGAAAGCGAATAGTAATTTGCAATCCAAGGCTTTGGTAGGGAAATCACCAGATTACATTCTTTTGATTTTCAGGCACCTTAAAAGGAAAAGTCTAGGCAACAACTTAAAACATTATCGTATAGTTTCCAAGGGCTCTAATGTGAGCTAGAAAAATACATCTGAACCATAACTAAACTATCTTTTATTTACAAAGCGCATAAAGAACAAGTAGAGTAGCATTCCTGCCTATTTCTTTCAGAGTAACTAGGAGATAGCTTAGTTTAGTTTTCTGATTAAAACCCTAAAACCAATCCCACAAAGGTAGAAGAATCATAACTATTTGTACTCCAGCTGCAGCGTTACATTAATCAACTACTCACATTCCACTGCTCTAAATCTGGGCTGAATTTATAACAACACTGGGCTTACCACAATTGTCAGTAAATTAAATTCAACAAACATTTACCAAGTACTCACTAGAATTCAACTTACTTTATGGGTTTTTCAAAGCCCATAAAGGTGTGTAGAGTACACATTGCTCTCCAGGAACTTACATTTACTAAGAAAGATATATGCAAAATTAACTCTGATACAGAGCACAACATGATAAAGACTATACAGACCACCACTAAGAACACAAACTATAGGGAAAACAGGGTAGGGATCACTACACTTAATTCTAGTTTGGGCAATGAGAAGGTTTCTGGGAAGAAAGAACCAGTTTAGCTGAGTTCTGATGGTCAAATATGATTTGTGGGTAGAGCAGTAGGTCATGGGAGAGAGACAAGGACTGCATACTGCAGAGAAAGTATGTAGCCTTTATTGTTTATTTACTTTAAATAACACACAAATTTTTTTTTTCATTTTAAGGCTGCACTGGCGGCATATGGAAAAGTCCCTGGGCTAGGGGTTGAATGGGAGCTGCAGCTGCAGTTGCAGGCCTACACCACAGCCACAGCAATGCCAGATCTGAGTCGTATCTGCAACCTATGTCACAGCTAGCAGCAATGCAGGATCCTTAATCCACTGATCAGAGCCTGGGAATGAACACGTATCCTCATGGGTAATATGTCTCGTTCTTAACCTGCTGAGCCACAGTGGGAACTTCTAAATAAGATAGGGTTTAAGATCTGTAATTTGAAACTGCTATTTTCTTACAACAGATTATATGGTAAGTTCTGAGGGGAGGAGTGGTCAGAGAATTTTTTAGTGAAATCACGAAAAACGGTAAGTTAAGCTGCCTGGTTAGGGTATGTGGGAAGAGCATAAAAATAATATTGTTCTGGGGAGTTCCTGTTGTGGCACAGTGGAAATGAATCTGACTAGTATCCATGAGGATGTGGGTTCAATCCCTGGTCTCTCTCATTGCCGTGAGCTGTGGTGTAAGTTGTAGATGCAGCTCGGATCCTATGTTGCTGTGGCTGTGGCATAGGCCAGCAGCTGTAGCTGTGATTGGCCCTCTAGCCTGGGAACTTCCATATGCCATGGATGCGGCCCTAAAAAGCAAAAAAAAAAAAAAAAAAGGGACAGAGGTGAAGCTAGGGAAGGGACTACTCAAGAGAGATGCCCGGAAGTGATCAACTCAACTAGGAGGCTTCAGAAACTCTCAAGAGTTTTGAGAATTTATTCCTTCCAATTGAAGACCACCATGCTGATGAATATTAATAATGTTAACATTCATATTAACGAATATTTCCGTTGAACAAATCTAGCATCCAAATATGCCTCTGTTCTCATCAGAGTCCTTAGCTTAATTGTAGAACAGATATAACACACAATCCACACAGTCTCCTTTCCATTAACCTGCCTAGAGCTTCATCCATCTCTCTAGACTGGGGAGCTGGAAACCCACGGTTTCAGAGATGGCTTCATACAAGAATTGTCACCAATCGACACGGTTGGTGCCAAAGTGCTTTAAAAACCTACCATTCTAACGCCATTTTCAAAGGCTTGCCGGGTGAGTGGAGCTGGCCCATCCACAGTCTTGCCATCATCATCTGGACCCCAGCTCGCGCTGTAAATGTGCACATGCTGAGGATTGAAGCTAACAGACTTTGCCTCAACCATGTCCGTGACATCTCCATCCAGCATCCGAACGCCTTCAAGATAGTAAGGGGAAGTAACTCGATTAGAAGCTTCACTATACCACACCGAAACAGGCATATTTCAATTGTAATATTTTTTAAAGGAAAGAAATAACCTTTAAGTCAACACTTATGTGAGCATATGTTTTCCTCAGAAAACGATAGTGCAAGACTTTTCTGAAGCTTTCATTGGGGTAAAGGAACTCCTATTGTGTGTAAAAGAACAAAACTTCTTTAAAATCTTTTCAATCTATTGTCCTCTTTTCCTAAATCTCCACATTCTCTCCCTTCTCTTTATCCTTGTTTTAGAAGAGTACTTGACAAAGAAAGCATCAAGCAAACTATCTTCCCTAAATTCCTCTTGAACAGATAACTTGTGCTCATAATTGGTATAAAACACTCTAACCTCAGCAGTCTTACACAATTTGAAAAGCAGCCAAGTGAGAGTGGTCCAATTTCCTCCATATTTAATATAACCTCCTAATCTGTAAGACTGATGTGAAGTTAATACAGTACTTCTTTGCCAAGTTATTTATATGTCAAATAATAAATGAGAATGCCCTCTGTGCATGTAATATGTCAAATAATTCTCAAAGCATTTCGAAAATGTTTAGTCATTAATCTTCATGTAAGTATTCCCACCGGACAGATAGGAATTTATTATTAACCTTAATTTGCAAAAATAGACACTAAGACACTAAAAAATAAATTATATGTCAAACATAATTTTGCAGACTCACAATAACAATAAAATAACTAATGGTTAAATAAACATTTTGTTCCTTCAACTGAAGCTAAGTACCGTCACTGAAAAACACTGCATTATTTTAAACTTATATCTTTACAGCCCAAGTTTACTCCTTGGGGAAACCTTGTTATCTAACAGGTTTTCAAGTTTTTATTGGTTACCAATAAATGAGGATTAAATATAAAAAAACCTACGCCAGACAGTTTTAGATGCTATGAGGTTTGAGGTGGGAATTCTGATAGAATATGAAACTATTCTTGAAGGAATTATATCCTCTTTTTGCTTTAAAAAATGCTTATCTTTTAACTATAAAACTTACAAACAGAATAAAATAAACACCTACAGCCAGTACTCAACAACTGCTAACGTTTTGCCACATTTTCTTCATCTAAAAATATAAATATTAGGCTAAGCCATTTTAAATTATGTGACAGATATGTCATTCTATCCTTTATTATTTTTTCCCAAAAATAATGTAAATGAACACCCGGTCAACATTAAATTTCCCTAAAGGGTTCCTAAAAAATAAAGCATCCTTGCTCTATCCTTGAATGTCGTTTCTTCTAGACATGCATTTTTAAAGATGTATATAAACAGGCAATAAGGAGAACTTGTTTTGCACAAGTCCCTATAAAAATTACAGAATGGGAACTGCACTTGGAATGCTCGTCAGCAGTTTGTTTTATGGAAGGAAAATACCCAGCAGATTGTTAAGCAACTATTGGTTTGCTTTGATTTGACATGAATATTCAAAACTCACAAGTATGGTTTTTATGCTAAATGAAGATGAACTACTTCATATTCTTATTTTCTATTTAAGAGTGTAAAAGAGAACTATTTTACCACTACAGGGAGGTCTGAAACAAACAATGGACTATATGATTACACAAAATAATCTAAGTAGTATGTCTAAACACAGGCATGTGTACATAACACCTGAATTCACGTTATCCATAATGAAATTTACGTGAAGTCCATGAACAAAAATTCTTGATAATGCCATATTTAGAGGAGAATGTTAATTTTATGACCAAAAACTGATGAAAAAGAATTTTGGGAGTTCCCACCATGGCTCAGCAGAAAGGAATCTGACTGGTATCCATGGGGAAGCAGGTTTGATCCCTGGCCTTGCTCAGTGAGTTAAAGATTTGACGTTGCCATGGGCTGTGGTGTAGGTCGCAGACGTGGCTCGGATCTGGCATTGTTGTGGCTGTGGCATAGGCTCGTGGCTGCAGCTCCGAATCCATCCCTAGCCTAGGAACCCTCCATATGCTGCGGGTATAGCCCTTAAAAAAAAAAAAAAAATTTTTTTTTGTTCTCTCAAGTAGAAAGTTCAAAAAAGAAAAAGTTTTTTTTTTCATTTAACTAACTGTAAACCTTCATGCCTTGGGTCTGAGGGGTGAATTTTATAATTTAGAATATTCTTGTTTTAGGATGACATGACATTTTTCAGTCGATGTTCCGTCTTCTAGTTTTTTTAGAGGTTTTATTCAGCTCGGTCAGCAGCATATCTGTGAGGTTCACAAGTTCATCCCTTCATTCGCCCAAGGTCAGAAGTGCTGGGTTAGTATGGAAGAGGAACTACAGCAACCCAAATGTGTGTCTGCGTAGGTGAGGTTGTGAGCTGCACAGCAAGGAGGGTTCAATGGTTAGCCAGGGTTGTCAACCGATCACTTGAGAGCACCAAGGGGCCTCTGCACCCTTAGGATTCTTAGGAGGAAGTCTCTTTCCATTCCAGAACTCCTCTATGAACTTTCCCCTTGACACAAGCAGATGCTCTCAGCATACAGTTAGTTACTGGTTAACAAGCTGTCATACTCTAAGAATCCCAGATGAAATAAAGGAACAAAAGAGGTCAAGTTCAGGGATGACTGATCCATGAGGGTCTCAGAAAACCTTTTCTTAGCACCATATTATACACCCCAATTATTTCATGTTATGTCTACATTTACCCTAGAAAGGACTATCATTTTCATTTTTCAGATCCAACTCTGTTTACCATTTGGCTATAAATAGTATACTGGAAATGAGGATGTCAGCCTGCTTCCAGGAACTTCACCTTAGTATACCCTTTAGCAGACGCCAAGGGGAACATCTTCAAAGCCAATAGGATGTACATCATCTCTTACAATGTTTTCTTTCCATTTGTGTGTGGCTGTGGGACCAGTCTATACAAAAAGTTGACTATAAATGGGAAAGTAAGAGTTTGCGTCTGAATTTAGACTGTTTTGGATGGGTCCTTGTAGTAAGTATATTTGAGTTTATGCATGCGTGTGATGGATATCTAAAATGTGGAATTATTAATGGTGCCAGAATTACCATACTCTGGGATTACAAAGGGAGATTTTACTGTTTATCCTTTTAACTGCAATTAAAGGGGATTTTTGTAGAGCCTAAGAAAAAGAAAAACTTTTTTTCTGCTTTGATACAATTTCAAAATGCTTCTTTTCATAGATATATTATGGCCTATGTTTATATGATTCTGACCCAGCTCCCAATTGTATAGTTCAGCAGAGACACCAATGATGCCGTCTTCGCTACTGACCAAAACTTCTTTCATTTCTGTTTTAAAAGTGTTTGCAACACTTTGCAAAGACTATTAATATAGTCTTTGACTATATTAATAACACAAGTGAACAAGGTCATTTGCTGTCAGCAGTAGCTGAACACTATTATGCAAACATACGCTCGTCTTTAGTGCACAGGGTTTTGAAAACCAGTTAGCATGAGAGCTCTTGGCTCATTCCTAAATCCACACAAGTTTGTTTCCCATACCTCCAATCCTGGCGTTGAAAGCAATGCCAACTGTGCAGTGAGAGTTGTTTGCTGCGGCGGCCACTTCTCCAGCACAGCGGGTCCCGTGCCTGCAGGGAGAACATACATAGTTTCTAAAGGAAGACACCGCATTCTCCCCAACTCAGCATGTCCTTGCCACTGCTCAGACTTCAAAGCGGTGAAGAATGTAGCATGCTGTGGGTGTTTCTGGAATTTCTTACCCAAGTGGCACTTTGTCCATGGCAAACTGATAGCAGTTAATTGTATTCTGTTTTGGGTTATGTTCTTATATGTTTATATGTTCTGACATTTTGAAATTAATCAATTTTACTTTATTTATTTAGTCTTTTTGTCATTTTGGGGCCACACCTGCGGCATGTGGAGGTTCCCAGGCTAGGGGTCTAATAGGAGCTGTAGCCGCCAGCCTATGACACAGCCACAGCCATAGCAATGCGGGATCTGAACCGCGTCTGCAAACTACACCACAGCTCACGGCAATGCCGGATCCTTAACCCACTGAGCAAGGCCAGGGATTGAACCCGCAACCCTCATGGTTCCTAGTCGGATTCATTTCCGCTGCACCACGACAGTAACTCCTTACTTTTTATATTTAAATCAAAGTTCATTTGAGGTAGTTGCAAATTTTCACCAATTGTGGTGAAAATTACATGCACTACTAAAATCATATTGTATTCAAAGTTTGCAGATTTTACAGTTACAATTCAGAATTAAATCCTGAGTAAGCTGTAAATCAAGGAATTTTTTTCTTGTTTTTGTTTTGGAGGTTGTTGGCCAAGACAGGGCATGAAGAAAGAAGTTCCAGGACCAGGGATCAAACGGAGACACAGTAGTGACATTATTATATGTCTATTATTAATAGCTTGCTTTTCCAACTGGAAAATCTCCTTAAAGGCTAAAAACAAATTGTATATTTATTTGTATTCTCTGAACTTTCAGCATCCAGTGTGTTTAACAACCAGCCATATATGGTTAATGGGCACTTGAAATGGGGCTAGAGTGACCATATCTTAATTTTTAAATTTTTATTTAATTTTAATTAAATTTTAAAACTAATATTCAGTTCAATTATTAGAGAATTTAAGAAATGTGAGCATAAGAATATAAATCTAGGATCTCCAATGAAAATTTATCATCTCAAATGAGATTGCTACAAATACACACTAGATTGCAAAGATCTTGAAAAAGAACCTATATTCTTTCAAAGGACATGAAATAGCACATTAATAATTGTTTTATATCAATTATATGACAAAATATTTCATTTGTTTGTTTTCACATTTTTACTGCTTCTGGTTGCCAGAAAAGTACACAATTTTTCTGAAAGATAGTCCCCATTATTTCTCACCACCATAACATTGTTCTTTGATCAAAAAAATCTTGCTGAAAGGACTTCTAAGATCTTTCTATAAAAGGTGGGCAAAGAAGTGTCAAGTGCAAAGGACAATCTCTTTAGTAACAACAGCCTAACACAAAGAGGGCTATTAAGAATTCTAAGGTATAGCTGAGCCAGGACAAAAATAACTAATAGCCTGCCCTAGATACAGGAGGGGGACTTGACAACAATTGTGGTATATTTCTTTTTGCTATTGAAGTTCAAAGTCCACCTCCCTTCTCCATGAGATGAGGGTACTTAGAAAGCTCTGAGATGTAAAAAGAGCTGTCACAACTAGCCCAACAGTGGTTAAAACTCAGGCCCCCAAAACTCTTTGTTAGTACTTTTTATTTTACAGTATGTTTGACACACTCATCACGGGATATAAATACAATCTGTACAACTATAAACAAGTTGCTGCTCACAACTGAGAGGTACACACCAGTTTACACAAAAGAGTTATATCTTGCTTTTTCCACTTAGAAATGCCATGCATATCTTTCTACGTAAATATACAGAATATGTATATATTAATATTTATATAATTATATAAACATTTAATTATATCTGTATTAATATTATTTAAATGGTTACTATTATTCTGTATAGTCTTTTAAATGGTATAATATAAATATGCATTTATATGCATACAAATGTCATATATATACACACACACACGTATGCCTATACATTTGTGTGAGTTATAATATGTATTTATATGTATACAAATGCCATACACACACACACACACACACACATATGTATAAAGAATAAAAAATCCTTTATTCCTGGATTTTTTCTTTTTTTTTGCTTTTTAGGGCCACACTCGCAGCATACGGAGGTTCCCTGGCTAGGGGTCTAATCAGAGCTACAGCTGCCGGCCTACACCACAACCACAGCAACTCAGGATACACGCCATGTCTATTATGTACACCACAGCTCACAGCAATGCTGGATCCCCAACCCATTGATCAAGGCCAGGGATTGAACCCACATCCTCAGGGATACTAGTCAGATTCATTACCACTGTACCACAATGGGAACTCCTATATCTGGAAATTTAACCCACTCCTTCACTAGTATTAATGAAGCTACAAAGAATAGTTTTGTATGTATATAGTTTTATACAACTTGGGACAAATTATTAGAAGTGGAATTCGAGATCAAAATGTACAGAATATATTGTCAAATTATCAACATAGGATGAAAGTACTATAAGAACCTCAAAGATAGTATAAGAATGATGAATACTACTACAAACACCAGAAAAAGACCGGTCATAAGCCAAGTTGAATGACAATATGAAGAATGGAGTAAATATCTGGATAAAACCCTGTGTACATAAAACCCTATGTATGAATTTTTCAATCTTTTCCATTCTTGCAAAGCTGACATTAAAAAATATTATCTTGTTCCCTCTTTATCTCTTTTGATTATACTTGATGTTGTACATCTTTTCAAGTATTTATTAGCTATTTCTAGTTTTCGTTTTGTGGATAACCTTTTCATAAACTTTCCCCACAATACTTATTGCCTTTCCATCGTATCTGATTCAAGTATGTTTCTAGATGTTTTATTTGGAACATAACAATCTTATTTATGGCTGTCATACACACTATTTAATTTTGATGTAGTTATAATTATCTTGCCCTTCTGATACTTGGTTATACCACTTTAATCAAAAACAAAATGATCTCTTTTTGAAAGAAAAACTTTCTTTCTTGAGCCCTAAGCTAAACTACTAATTTTCCCCTGAACATAGCAATTATTTACTAGGATTTATCATTAGCCTCTTATTGCATATATTACTTCATGGTGCAGGTTTTTTTATTCGAATGTCAAATACCCTTTATGAGTCAAATGTCAAATTCCCTTAATGTTCTTATACTTCATTATTATTAATGCAAGATCCACTGGATCATAAGGACATGGGTTTTTCATTCAGCTCTAGTTTATTCTTTGGCTCATGGTTTATTAAGAAGTATGATCTAAAATTTTCAGATATAGGCAGGAATTATGTTTTTACATCAATAACTTGATTACCTTATGATAAAAGAATATAATTTTATGCAGCAATCATTTGAATTTTGTGAGACTCACAAAACAGCCAACAATGTAATCAACTTTTATAAATGTTTCATGTGGTTCAAATGATGCATATACTCCAAATGTATATTATGTCAAGATTATATTGTGGATTTGTTAATGTTCTTTGCAGTTCCATTGATTTTTATTCTATTTAGAATAGAATTATCAGATTTTTCTAGTAAAACAAATTGTTTACATAGTAACCCTGTTTCTTGCAATAAAAATTAAAGATATCTGGTTAATATTTAAATTATAATACCACGTGATCCTTTTACTTTGAAATATTCTGTTTGCATTTATTATGTCGCATAAATAAAATACAGTTATTTTTTGAAGTTAGGATATCTTTGTCTTTAGTTCAAGATTTAGTCCATTTGGAGTTCCTGTCATGGCTCAGTGGTTAATGAATCCGACTAGGAACCATGAGGTTGCAGGTTCGATCCCTGGTCTTGCTCAGTGGGTTAAGGATCCAGTGTTGCCATGAGCTGTGGTGTAGGTTGCAGGCGTGGCTCGGATCCCGTGTTGCTGTGGCTGTGGCAAAGACCAGCAGCTACAGCTCCTGTTAGACCCCTAGCCTGGGAACCTCCATATGCCGCGGGTGCGGCCCTAGATAAAGCAAAAAGACAAAAAAAAAAAGATTTAGTCCATTTACAGTGGCTGCATCTATTCAGATTTGTGTTCATTTCTGTATTTTTTTCCTTATACTAGTATCGATATTACGTATTCTATTAATCAATGATTATTCTAGATATTTGATCATGGAGACCTAAGATCACAAAGTCTAAACTTAGTAACACTGTTTTCCCAAAAAAAATAGACTTTAGACGGTTTTAACCCTAATTATCCACCTTTTCACATGATTTCCCTATAATTATAGTTATACTCTGGAGTTTCTAACTCTAGAAATCTCCCATTATTGTTACTACTTTAAACAATCAAAGTTTGTTTAGATTTACAAAGTCATTTTTTGATTATTTTTGTAGCTTCTATTTCCTTTTGGGATCAATGATTTCTTTCAGGATAATATTCTATAAAGGTACCCATCAGAGAGGCTTTTGGTAGCCTCAGAAAATGACTTTATTTTACTGTTGTTCTTAAAAACTAATTTCACTGAACAGAGAATTCTAGACTAACAGCACTTCAAAGAAGCTATTCCATTGTTTTTTAATTTCCATTGTTTCTGGTGAGCAATCAGCCATCTGGCAATCTACTTCTCTACAGATGTTTTACATATCTTCTCTGTCTTTTCTATTCTGCAAGTATATTAAGATATTGCATGTATTGAAAAACCTTTCTTGGAATTCCCAAAGTTGCTGTTTAATGTTTAAATCATTGGAAGTCTCAAGACTTAAAAATATTTTAAATCTTTAAAAGCTAGTAGCTTTGAAAACTGCTTTTACATCATCCTATGGTTCCTCCTATCAGAATCCCAATTAAGTATACATTAAACATTTTTACACTGTCTTTAATTTCACCTTCAGGCTTCTCATCTTCTTCGTTGCCTTGGCTATATTCTACGTAACTTGCTCAGTTCCATGTTTCACTTATCTGATCTTTAACCATGACTACTCTGCTATTTAATCCATTCACTCCATTATTCTTTTCAGTTATATGTTTTATTTTTTGAAGTTCTTTTCAGATCCATTTGGTTAATTTGGATAGGGAATTTTTCTTAAAAATACTTTTCAATATTTATTTCTTGATATATATGAATTATATCTAATAATTCTAAATAGGTGAATCTAATTCTGCTATTTGTTTTTCCTACTGACTTGTTTTCTGGTGCTGTTTCCCCTATGTGGTTGGTGAATTGTCCCCTTAGGATACCATGTTGTTTAGGTTGTTTAGATCTTTATTGTTATTAATTGTTTGCAGATAGATTGAAAAACCCATTCTTTTAAAGAGAATTTAAATTTGCTTCTACCATGTATCTTTGGCTACACCAAACAGGACCCGTTCTACCAAATTTAAAAGCATACAAGTAATATGATAATGGGTGCAAATTTCTTAAGAGTAGTTAGTTTTTCTTAATGGCTACTATTGATTTACCCCCACTTTTTGGTTTTGTTTTGTTTTATAGGGCTGAACCCGCAGGATAAGGGGTCAAATCAGAGCTACAGTTGCAGCTGCTGGCCTATGCCACAGCCACAACAATGTGGGATCTGAACCGTGTATGTGACCTACACAGCAAGTCATGGCAACACCAGATCTTTAAAATACTGCGTGAGGCCAGGGATGGAGCCTATGTCCTCACGGATACTAGTTGGGTTGGTTACCGCTGAGCCACAATGGTAACTACTATTTTATACTCTTCTTCCATCTATTACCTAGGGTATGAAAGCCAAATACATCCAGTGTCTCTCTGTGTAGCTTTGCTTTTTCTATAGTTACTGTACTGAGGACGGTACTTCAATAAGTCCTCTTTTACATAGAAAGCTTTCTCTCACCCCTTTGGAAAAGGCTTTGCCTTCTATTGCTGGACTTTTAAAAATCTAGCTCCTGGCTGGCTGGTCTTGGTTGCTTACCATAGGAAATGCCTAGAGTCCACCTACTGTCCATATAGATTATAGTTTACTCAGAGAAATACTCTTGTTGTCCCATTAGCTCAGCTACGCACTGAAAAGTTCTTTAATATTCCCAAGATTTTTAGATACACTGTAATAGGAGAGATTCAATCTAATATCTATTCTACCACTGAAAAAATGGAAGAAGTAACTTGATTCTGTATTTCTAAAGTGCAGTAAAGCCCCGTACACATTATGTGCTTCATCAATGTACAGTGAAAGATCTTAAGTAAAGAACAGAGTAACTATTTTCCTTATAAAATATTTCTGTATAGATTTCTGTACAGGGTTCTACACCATGATATGTGGACTATTTTGGGGAGTTAGGGAAGTCATACTCTACTGCTAACACATATATTTTAAATATCAGTGAAATCATATATTGCACCATACTGTAATTGAGGGTTCAAATTGCTAGCTCAACTACATTTAAACAGCCCACTCTTCAGATGACAATGATCATTATTCCAAGTAAAGTACTAGTCATCTCTTTTATTTTTATCATAGTTGGACTTTGTTTTGACGTGGATTTAAAATAGACCATAGATCACAGAACAATGGATATCATCATGACCTATTTAAGTATGTGAACATGATTCAATTTCTTCCCTCTCCCAAAGAACATAGGGTGGTTAGCAAAAATACATTTATAATGTCAGTAAACATTAAAGTCACAAACAGACAAAAGTCTGTTTTTCAGATCTGTTTTTCTTTAGAGATGACAGAGCATGAGCATTTAAAATGTTTTCAGCATAAGAAGAAACTTTTAGTAAATTTTAGTCCAGGAAACAATTCACTCATTAGATAACGCTCTGACCCATATGCATCTAAATAAGATCTTTATTAGCCAAATCCCATGTAACATCCATTGGAAAATGACTGACGTATTTAGCTTTCTTACATATGTTTGCAATATTACTAAGACACACATTTTCTAAGACCTCTAGAAAATAACCCAATTACAGAAATTATAAGAGTAGATAAACCAATGGCTAAAAATAAATTGGACATCATCTAAAATAAGGTACATGTAGAGGAACAAGGAATTAAAAATGCATCTCTTTGCTGAATCTCTTAGGGATATTGCTGCCAAAGTTCAAGTAAGTGTAAAACATTTATTATATAATTTTATTTGAATTAATAATTTTGGCTCTTCAAGACAGTGTTGATTTAAAAATCAAGTCTACTTTTGTTCTAATGCTTTTTATTTTTTTTAACTCAAGGGGAAAAGTTTTCTTATCTGCTAAAATCCCTATTCCCAACAATAAACCACTGTAATTATAGGTCTTAGGAAGTTTTACCTTTGCTATCTGATTGAAAAGATGGAAAATCAGATCAGAGAGTGCCTGTTAACTTATTTCTATAAGTCTGTGAACCCACACAAGTTACATGAAGTGAGTTTAGAATATAAATTTGTGGAGTACATTACATCTTGCTAGCTAGAAAAATACTGCCTTTTCTCCTTTGTTTGCTTTCTTCCAGTCCTCTAGTTACACTGCACTGCATACTGTTTTTGTTCATATGAATCAGTAGGGATGGAAATATTACCTCATTTGAGATTGACCATGGATCTGAAGATGCAGACAAACTAGGTAACAAACCAGAGACATTAGGACACATGCAAGAGGTCTCCCATTACAACTACCACTACATTGCTTGAAAGTCAAAATTACACTTGTATGGAATCAAGCAATGGCAAGTGGAAAAGGACTATCTCCTACTGCATCTTTTTCTTGGAACAAACATCTTCAGATGTTCCTGGATTCTGCCGGCTCCCACCTGACTGTTTCTATTCCCTTTTGTCATATGGTTTGCTCATTCTCCTTGGCCTGTTTTGATTTTGTTTAAATTTGAGTGAAAACTTTCCATTTGAGTCTACTCCAAGAGTCTCCTTAGAAAGGGAGAGAAGAGCAAGAAATAGGGACTGTTTGAGGTGCTCTCCAATATTTAACTAAGAACTGCTGTTTCTGACTGCTCGTGTTGTTCTTGATAAAGTTACCACTTTATGTTTACATCATACCCTCCACTTCTCAAAGTAAGTTAACCTCAACTGATGCTCACTTCAACCCCCTGTGAGGTAAGCAAAACAGACATAACATCTCTTATTTTACAAATGAGAAAATTTAGTTAGTCAAAGACTAGACCTGGGTTTCCTGGGCTTTATCTAATAATGCCTATTTACTCTTTCAGCTAGACTCACAGGGGCCCATATTGCTAAGCCTTTGAATGACTGGCCAAGATTTCATGACTTCTTTGCCTTCTGCTTGATACTTATGAGGTAGAGGCAACTTTATTTTTTCATTGCAATTGATGACAACATACTTGATAATATATTTTATAGAATCTCCATTATAAATTATTCAACTTGAGTTATAAGGATGAAATGCTAGGAATCTTAAAAACAAAAACATGAGAAGAATGGAAAATAGGTGAAAATGTATTATAACCCTGACGTTAGCAAAAATCTTAAGATACATTATCAGAGGGAAAAAAGGCACTTTTTTTTTGCCACACCTGCATCATACAAAAGTTTCTAAGCCAGGGATCGAACCCAAGCCACAGCAGTGAGCCAAGCCACAGCACTGACAACGTCAGATCCTTAACCAATTGTGCCACCAGGCAATACCAATTTTTTTTCTTTTTTTAGGGCCAGATCCAGGGCATATGGAGGTTTCCAGGCTAGGGGTCAAATCGGAGATTCAGCTGCCAGTCTACAACACAGCCACAGCAACACATGATCCCAGGCGTGTATGCAACCTACACCACAGCTCACGGCAATGCAGGATCCTTAACCCACTGAACAAGGCTAGGGATTGAAGCTGCAACCTCATGGTTACCAGTTGGATTAGTTTCCGTTGTGCCACAAAGGGAACTCAGAAATACCAAAATTTTAATAAGAACACAATAACCACATGCTCAACTTTGTGGTGATTAGTTTTTTGACACAATTAAAATAATAGTTTCTGATGTGACTACAATTATTCACAGTTCCTGAGGCTTCAACAATACGAAATTTTTTATTATACTACAACAAAATTTGGGAAAACTCATTCAAAATAATTGCTATGGATTGAATGTTTCTGTGCACCCCATCCCCCATTTACACGTGGAAACCCAAATCCCAATGTGACTGTGTTTGGAGAAGAAGCCTTGGGGAGATAACTAGGTCATGAGAGTGGTGCTGTCATGATGAGACAGGTGCCCTTAAAAGAAGAGACACAAACTCAATTCTCTTCTCTCTCCTCACCAAGAATGAGGTCAGCTAACTACAAGTCAAAACCAAATCTACCAGTACCTTGATAATGGACTCCACAGCCTCCATAACTATGAAAAATAAATGTTGGGTAAGTCATCCAGGCTGCAGTATTCTGTTAGAACAGCATGAACTAAAACACTGATGAATAAACAGATAATAAAATGATATTCACAGACCCTTTGATAGCTTAATATTGAAAGATGAACATAAACTTTGACAGTTTTTATTCTTAGCAGTACACATTATTTATCCTCTTTTTGGACCTCAGGAACAATATCAACAAAATTTAAAGATATTAATAAAAATATTCATCTTTTTCTAATTTTATATTGTTAAGGAATGATAAATGGGAAAAAGTTTCTTTATCAAGTGGTGCTGGGAAAACTGGACAGCTACATGTAACTCGATGAAACTAGAACAAACCCTAACACCATGCAAAAAATAAACTCAAAATGGCTTAACGATTTAAATGTAAGACAAGACACCTTAAAACTTCTTGAAAAGAACATAGGCAAAACATTCTCTGACATTAACCATACAAGTGTTTTCTTAGGTCAGTTTCCCAAGTCAATAGAAATAAAAACAAAAGTAAACAAATGGGACCTAATCAAACTGAAAGCTTTTGAACAGGAAAGGAAAAAACAAAAAAAAAAGAAAAGAAAACCTATGAAATAGGAGAAAATAGTTTCGAATGATGCAATTAACAAAGGCTTAATCTCCAAAATATACAAACAACTCATACAACCCAAGAGCAAAAACAAAAAAAGAAAGAAAGAAAGAAAAATGGGGGGAAGACCTAAATAGACAATCCTCCAATGAAGACATATGGATGGCCAACAAGCCATGAAAAAATGCTCAACATCACTAATTATTAGAGAAATTAAAATGAGGTACCACCTCACACCGGTCAGAATGGCTATTATTAATAAGTCTTCAAATAGCAAATGCTGGAGATAGTGTGCAGAAAAGGGAACCCTCCTACACAGTTGGTGGGAATGTAAATTGGTACAACCACTATGGAAACCAGTATGGAGGTACCTCAGAAGACTAAATATAGAACAAATATATGATCCCGCAATCCATACCTGGCCATATATCCTGACAAAACTTTCCTTAAAAAAGACACATGCACCTGTATGTTCACTGCAGCACTCTTTGCAATAGCCAAGGCATGGAAAGAACCTAAATGTCCATAGACAGATCAACGGATTAAGATGTGGTACATACATACACACTGGAATACTACTCAGACATAAAAAAGAATAAAATAATGCCATTTGCAGCAACACAGATGGAACTAGAGATCTTCATACTAGGTGAAGTAAGTCAGAAATAGAAAGGCAAATACATTATGATATCACTTATATGAAGAATCTAAAATATGGCACTGATGAATCTATCTTTGGAACAGAAACAAACTCATGGGCACAGAGAACAGACTTATGGTTGACAAGAAGGATGGGGGAAGGACTGGAATGGATTGGGAATCTGTAGTTAATAGTTGCAAACTATTGCATTTGGAATGGATAAGCAATGAGGTCCTGCTGTATAGCACAACTATGTCCAATCACTTGTGATGGAAGATAATATGAGAAAAAGAATGTACAACATGTATAATTGTATCACTTTGCTGTACAGCAGACTGGACAGAACATTGTAAATTAACTAAACAAAATTTTTTTAACAAGTTAGAATTCATCAACTGTGCTAAAGTCTAGCAGATAGGTTGCAAGCAAGGAAATGAAATGAAAAATATACTTTAGAGTAAGAAGTAGTAATGGGTTACAGCTAAGCATTAGCATCAGACATGTCATTCAAATGACTAGTAACTATTTTAAGAAGTTGAAGAAATTACTTTTGGAGGGTTAAAAGTATTGTTACTTTGACACACACACGTGTACACACACACTGGTTCAAGTAAAAATGTGAAACCTGAAAAAGATGTGTAAATCCCATTAATGTCAATTTCCTGGTTATGATATTTTACTATAATGATATAAGCTGTTACTATTCTGGGAAATTAAGTAAAGGATATAAGGGACTTCTATTTTTGAAACTCTATGATTTTATTTTAAAAAGTTTAAAAAATCATTCTTTGTATGAAGAATTCATACAGTTATTTGTAATACTGGTTGTAATTCAAGAAGTCAGAACACAGGGAGTACCCATTGTGGCTCAGTGGTAACAAACCCGACTAGCATCCATAAGCACGCAGGTCAATCCCTGGCCTCACTCAGTGGCTTAAGGATTGGTGTTGCTGTGAGCTGTGGTGTAGGTCACACACGTGGCTCGGAACCTGCATTGCTGTGGCTGTGCTATTCGTCAGTGGCTATGGCTCCGATTCGACCACTAGCCTGGGAACTTCCATATGTCATGGGTGTGGCCTTATAAAGATAAAAAAAGAAAAAAATGGCAGAACACAAAATACTGACAATAAAATAAACATCAAGTGGTCAATAAACTGCTTTAGAAGTGTTTCCTCGCCTCTGAATGGAGCTGGAGGAATCAGGATCCCTGACTTAAGACTATACTACAAAGCTACAGTCATCAAAATCAAAGCTACAGGCACAAAGACAGAAATATAGATCAGTGGAACAAGATAGCCTAGAATTAAACACACGCACCTAGAGTCAACTAATCTATGACAAAGGTGGCAAGAATATACAATGGAGAAAAGACAGCCCCTTCAATAAGTGGTGCTGGGAAAACTGGACTGTCACATGTAGAAGAATGAAATTAGAGCACTTCCTAATACCATACACATAAATAATCTCAAAATGGATTAAAGACCTAACTAAATATAAGACCCGACACTATAAAACTCTTAGAGAAAAACATAGGCCAAAACAAACACTCTCCAACATAAACCACAGCAACATCTTCTCAGATCCACCTCCTAGAGAAATGACAGAAGAACAAAAATAAATAAATGGGACTTAATTAAACTTAAAAGTCTTTGCACAGCAAAGGAAACCCTAAAGACAATGAAAAGACAATCCACAGAATGGGAGAAAATATTTGCACAATGAAGCCACTGATAAAAGATTAATCTTCAAAATGTATAAACACCTTCTGCAGCTCAGTACCAAAAACTGAACACCCCATCAAAAAGTTGGCAGAAGATCTAAACAGACAGTTCTCCTAGGAAGACATACAGATAGCCAAAAAACACATAAAAAGATGTTCAACATCACTCATTATTAGAGAAATGCAAATCAAAAATCACAGTGAGGTACCACCTTACACCAGCCAGAATAGCCATCATCAAAAAGTCTACAAACTTATTGTGCTGAAGACAGTGTAGAGAAAAGAAACCCTATTACACTGTCGGTGGGAATGTAAATTGGTGCAACCACTGTGGGAAACAGTATGGAGATTCCTCAGAAAACTAAAAATAGAATTACCATTTGATCCAGCAATCCCACTCCTGGGCATCTATCCAGCGAAAACCATGACTCAAAAAGACACATATACTCCAATGATCATTGCGGCACTATATACAATAGTCAAGACATGGAGACCACCTAAATGCCCACTGACAGAGAAGCGGATAAAGACGATGTGGTACATATACACAATGGAATATTACTCAGCCATTAAAAGGCATTTGCAGCAACATGGATGGACCTAAAAATGATCATGCTAAGTGAAGTCAGGCAGTGAGACACCAACATTAAATGCCATCATTTACATGTGGAATCTAAAAAAAAGGACACCATGAACTTTGCAGAACAGATACTAACTCACAGACTTTGAAAAACTTAGGGTTTTCACATGAGACAGATTGGGGGGTGGGGGGAATGCCCTGAGGGTTTGGGATGGAAATGTTATAAACTTTGGTTGTGTTCATCATTGTACAACTATAAATGTAATAAAATTCATTGAGTAATAAATAAAATAAAATAAATTTAAAAAAGAAGTGTTTCCTCACCTCTGCCATTTTCCCTCTTCATTATCGTACCCAGTCTAGGAAGATACCTTATTCATTATTAACTATGCTATCCCTCAGGTAAAGGAAAGAATAAATAGCTTGGTTTATCAGAAAACCTGAAAAGGTTTTATCTGAAAAGGTATATAATCAGTTTTTTATATATATGTAATATATGTAAAACTGATTCACTTTACTGTACACCTGAAACTAAACAATACTGTAAATCAACTATATTTCAATTAAAAAACACCTCACAGCAGGCATGCATGGATGTGTGTATTTACAGTCCTGATCAAGTTAGTTACCAGCTTTTTAACTTAGGGATCAACATAATGTCAAGGCACTAGGTATGAGAGATCCCTTTAATGAAATATACTAATCATGATGATGAAAGAAGTCCTTTTTCTTGGCTCCCTGGTTAATACTCTAAATTTACCTCATCATGTTTTTGGCTTGGGGGGGGGGGTAGCCAAAAAACAAACAAACAAACAAAAACACCACCCAAACAATACATATTAATCCCTCCTACTCTACCTTCCTCCATTCCTCCCTCCCTCCTTCCTTCCAGATAATTCACATCATATATCATAGGCATCTTCTAAAGCAAGTGGAATACAGAGCTGAATGATCTGAAGCTGTAGTCTCACAATCTTGGTGGAGAAGATTTTGAATAAAGGGTTAGCGAAAGCTTTTTTTTTTTCCCTTACCTAAGTTTCAAGCTCTGTTCCACCTGCTATCTGATAAAGCTATCGGCTATCAAGCAACATTGTTTACGGTAGAAAAATGAACATTGGTTGGTGAGTGACCATGAACTGCAAAGTCTGTGGCAAGAATGATAAACATGTGAGGAGGAGTCTTGGCTTTGAGCTTCTCAGAGTGGACACTGGAAACTGAACGTGCCCTTCCTTGTGTAGCCCTGGAAGCTCTATTCGTAAGCTATGGCAAGAAATACTGAGATCATGAGGCTTACAGAGCAAAGTGGCTCTCGTATCAACCTATGTGGCTCTTTCTTACACAGCTGAGGTTTCATCTGGGTGGTGGTGGGACAGGGGAAGTGTAGAAAATAGTTGTGTGACTGGTGAGCACTCTTCCTAAGAAATACAGCTGATATTGCCACAGCACATTATACTTCTATCCTTCTAATTATCACTGTGGCCTAATGAGTACTGTGAGTTCGACTGACCATAGAACTAACAGAGCACTGACGGAGGTGGGGTAAGATTTATGCAAATGGCTACCAAGTACTGAGGTATGTGCTAATCAAGGTTTATGCACAAAGTATTAGAGCAAGTTCTGCTCCAAGAGTTCTGACTTGGGGTTGGTGTTTACGAAAACACTTGGTATGCCATCTCAACAACTTTCTCCTCCCTACACCTGAACTGATGTTCCTGTAATTTCAAATCATCATAATTACGAAAATTTCATAATTAGAAATCACTAAAGCATGAAATATGAAATACAGACTAAGTGTATATGCCAAAGAACCGGAAAAAGATCTATAAAGATAATGAAAGAAATAATGGCCTGTATCAAATTATAATTTTGATTTTTGTGGTCTATTTCTTTATGCACATATTTCTCATCTTCAAATGCATACTGAAAATCACCTCATATAAATAATTCTCAAGTAGCAAAAGCAAAAGTCCAGGATGCTGCAATGTACCCGAGACAGACAATATTTCCATTTTCCCTGTACTGCTGTATATAGGTAAATTCCCATTTTATGAGCAATCTCATTAACTGTAGAGAGACTACTGGCCTGTGATTAATTAATTAATTCACTAATTTTTCTGAGTCATTCATTCAGCAAATATTTATTGAGTGCCTACCATATCCCAAGGAAAGTATTACTCTCTAAGTAGTCGAATAATGATAAAAAAGAGATGATATAAAGCAGTTTCAAGTTTCAGTACACTCCACTGGCCTAGAGATCTTGAAAAATAGGCAATAATTCACAAGTCTATGTTATTTAGCAGTAAACTAAAGTTCTGTTTCTATTTGCTTTTGCTAAAAGGTAAAGATACCACTCAATAGCTATACACCATGAAGCTGGCTAAAAATATTTGTTTTGCTCAAAATCTGTTAACGATTGACTGATGGAGAAAGGGAACCTTATAAATATTTGACCTCACTTTCCTTGAGACCACTTCCATATCATGAACAAACTGTCAAAACACTTCTGAAGACCTGAGTCATATTTTGTAGTGAATAATGATCTAAAATAAGCGACTATGTACGTAATCCTTTGTGTCTGCAAACAGGCAAACTGTGGCCCGAAATTCCGATCTCCGGGCTCCCAAGGTGTTCCTCCTGCAAGATCCTCAGGATCTGGGCAGCACCCAGGTTCCCTTGACACTCTTGAGACAGAGGTCCTATGGTATAGATGAGCAGCTCAAACGCCTCATATTCACTAAGCTACCATCATTTCAGCTCAGCTATTGCAAGCAACCACCAGCGCTTCTGTTTACTGATAGCGCTCCTTGGTTCTCTCTGCCGCACATCACAGACAGCTCCGCACACACTGGAGGGCTCTCAACAGTACGGAAGTATAAAACCAACAATTAAGGAATGCCTCTCTCCAAAGCATATAATTTATCATAATCCCTAATAATCAATTCAGCATTTTAGCACTGAAATCATATTTTATTTAGAAATAGGACAGGGGGAGTTCCCTTCGTGGCTCAGTGGTTAACGAATCCGATTAAGAACCATGAGGTTGCGTGTTCGATCCCTGGCCTTGCTCAGTGGGTTAAGGATCCGGCGTTGCCGTGAGCTGTGGTGAAGGTTGCAGACGCGGCTCAGATCCCGCGCTGCTGCGGCTGTGGCGAAGGCCGGCGGCTACAGCTCCTGTTAGACCCCTAGCCTGGGAACCTCCATATGCCGCAGGTGCGGCTCTAGATAAAGGCAAAAAGACAAAAAAAAAAAAAAAAAAAAGAAAGAAATAGGACAGGGGTTGGGTCTTTTTTATGATGGTATTATGCATACTTTTATGAGTAGGGATTGGCAAACATTTCCTGTAAACGGGCTAAACAGTAAGTATTTTTGGCTTCATAGGGCCAGATACAATCTCTGTCATATATTCCTTTAAGAAAAAAACCCTTTGAAAACATAGAAACCATTCTTAGCTAAAGAGTCAGTGGGCAGATTTATCTGCATTGTGTAGTCTGCCAATCTCTGGTTTCTAGGCAAGAAGGGGAAGTACAGTGATAATCATTTATGTCTTTTTGAAATCAAATACTTATAGTTTTTCTACCCACCTCTACTTCCTGTATTTGATATTAATACTGGGAAGTATAGGAGTTCCACTATGGCTCGATGGGTTAAGAACCCGACCAGTATCCGTGAGGATGCGGGTTTGATCCCTGGCCTTGATCAGTGGGTTAAGGATCTGGCATTTCCAAAAGCTTCAGCATGGGTCACAGATGTGGCTTGGATCCGCAGTTGCTGTAACTCTGGTGTAGGCCAGCAACTACAGCTCTAATTCAACCCCTAGCCTGGGAACTTCCATATGCCACAGGTGCAGCCCTAAAAAGAAAAAAGAAAAAAAAATACTGGGAAGTACAGTCATAGCTATTTATGTCTTTCTGAAACCAAACCATGATTTACTTCCTATATTTGATATCAATACTGAATGCTATTTTTGCTAAATTCTTCAGCTCAACATCTATTATGTATCATTCATATCTACTGGTATAATTTCCATTTGAAGGAATGCTCAATATAATTTGCAGTTTAGAGAGCAAATCAATGAAGGTGGTAAGGTTCGCTTATTTATTATCTGCCAGATCATTTCACCTAGCTTCTCATATTAAATGTAATTTGACCTCCAGTCATCTTGAAATGCAAGTACTTTTATCCCTATTATATAAGAAAGGAAATGTAGGTTCTTATGGGTTGAACAACTTCACCAAGGTAATACAGTCGGTTTACTGTGAAAGAACTCGAACCCAGAACTCCTGACACCAAGTTCTAGTGTTTCCACCACAGCAAAAGCACAATAAATCTGTGGAAGCGCATGCACTGATCTTGAGGCATACACATAAAATACTTAGAAATGGCACCTCTGAAGATATGTGGATCACTGCCCACAGCTTCTTTTTAACAGGGCACCATCATTATTAGCTTTCCTAACTAAGCAAGTAAAAAAAAAAACTCAGGAATGATCCCACCAGTAATAAAATTACTCCTGAGTCAAGGATCCCCACCCTTTTCAGGTTAGAACTTTTTATCTCTGCGTAAACATAAAATGCAAACATTATCAGTCGAGTCAAGCAGATCAATTGCCTAATGAACTTTCAAAAGACACAGGATTTCATACAATCAATGAAAACAATATTTGAGAAGAGATATAATCACACTGAGAGCTGTTTTTGGAAAAGGATCCAGAAGAGCGAGATTTAGTGAAAATGGAACAAGGCTGGCGACGTGACAGTGGCTCTAAATGAGAATGATTTGTCAATAAAATGATTCCAAATGGCCCTTGGAAAAACCGATAAAGATTTTTATAAACTGAGTCTGTTTATGACTCTACTAAAATTCAAATTTCATAATATTACATAAAAACTACAACTTTAAACATGATTCATTTTTGTTTGACGCAAGAGGGGCTATAGCTGCATGTTCTGTTAGATAATAAGCTACATGTATTTTCATCATTTTAGTTTTATTGTTTAAAATAAAACACCATTTGCACCGTTCATTACAAAACTCTGGCCCCAATTCAAGAGAATTCATTTTTAATGTTTTCTCCTCCGAACATACATTTATTCCAATAATGAGTCCCTCGTGCACTGTTTCTCCAAACCAGGAAGGTTGTAGATTAAGTAAGAGAATGAGGAACTTGCTCCCTCTCTTGAGAGGCCAGAAAGAGTCACAAAGGTTGAGTCACTGTCACGTTCAGAACTGGCCTGTTAGCATGACCTTCACTGCCTATTCTATGCAAGTCCCTTTCCAAATCAAGTCACTGGAATGCACAAGCTGTTTACACCAAAAAAAAAAAAAAAAAAAAATCGAGAAAACGATATTCCCCCGTGAAAATAATGTGATCACAGAAAATGTCAGGCCCTAAATCTCATGATCAGCATAAAAAAGATTTCCCTGGAAGTATTTATGCAGTTTCTTAAGCCTGGGATGAGGATCTAATTTCTTCAGTTGACACATTACTTGCTTTAGATAGATTTGAGACCACACTTACAGACACAGGGGCAGCCTGTGGCTAGAGGTCACTATGTCTGGTTTTCTTTATTAAAGTTAGACGCTGGGGCACAGAGAAATTCTTTTACGTCCCAAGGAGAA
>PVHT020000021.1:4118578-4188088 GCA_004024745.2 Catagonus wagneri
CATAGTATAATTCATTATCTTCCCTATGTAACAGCTCCAGAAAATGTTGTAGACAGAGGCAACGGACTCAGAACTGAAAGATCTTTATGGCGAAATTAACTAACATTCTCTCCAGTGTTCATTTTCTACCTTGCCCCCCCTCCCATGCACTCCCTTTATCAACAGATAAATTTTTTTCCCCCTTCAATTCTTGGATCATTGAGATCACCAAACCGCCCCCTTCCAACATTTTGACCACTTCCTTGCTCAGTGACCATCACTGGGACAGCAGGTGGACAACTAGGAAGGCAATCACAGGACAGTTAAATCTCAGTGAGGTATGGAATTTTGTGAAGGGTAGAAAAGAGATTTAATCGATTAGTCAGAAGAGGCACTGCTGGACGTAGCATGTGTTCGATAGCCATCAGTCAATAGCTCAGACAATCATAAAATTGTGTCCTTTTCAAAGGGAGAAAAGCAAAATGACTCGACAAACATTTTCTTTTCTTCTCCCTCTGCCACTTTAAAATGGAAGAATTCTGGATCCTTGCTGTTAACCAAATGGCATTTACAGCTCTCAGTTGGCATGGGGCAGCTGAGAGTCTGAAATGAGGAATGCTTATTCCATTTCCATTTCCATGGAAACCAGTCACCAACTGGTGAAAACAAGGTAGATCAAATTTTTGAACAAGAATGTTGAAATAATACTGTTTTAAAACTTTTCTCTTGCATTAGGATGAGAGCATAGTGTAGTCTCAGGAATACACAGGGATGTATGTTCACCACAACTTTATTGCTGCATTTCTTTTCATAATCACAATTATGACTGTATTTGCATGAGTTTGGGGGGAGGTCATTCTTTGAAGGACAGAGTGCTATAAATCCAATAAATAAATCATGTAATAAGAGCAAAAACTAAATGAGTTTTAAGAGCTTTTTTATCAAGAAAACCTTGGAGCAATCAAGGTTCAAAATTTATGACTATGTTCTTCTGCTACATCCTTTTAAAAAATGCATCAGGAAAGAAATCTGACTTCCAGAGAACAGGTGGACTATGAACATCCTTTTTTTTAGGGCCGTATCTGCAGCATATGGAGGTTCCCAGGCTAGGGGTCAAATCGGAGCTGTAACCACCGGCCTACGCCACACCCACAGACACTCGGGATCTGAGTCGCATCTGTGACCTATACCAGAGCTCACGGCAATACCAGATTCTTAACCCACTGAGCAAGGCCAGGGATTGAACTGAACCCATGTCCTATGGATGCTCGTCGGGTTCGTTAACTGCTGAGCCACAACGGGAACTCTTGAACAGTTTTCCTGAACAGATTTGGAAGGAATATTCAATTTTTTGAAACTCAACTATGAATATCTGACTTTGAAATGATCACCTGTTACACAAAGGAGATGAACTCCCCAGCTCTGGGCTCCATAGAGCTTTTCCAAGACAGTTTCAGACTCACGCTCTCCCTTGGTCCCCTGCAAAACCAGTTTCCACTCCCAGTGTTTGCACACTTAACATGTAAATGTTCCAAGCTGGGTAGAACCAATCTCCCCCAGAGAAATAACAGGAGGAAAAGTGTCAATGATTCACTTCACTAGCAGCTAGCTAGGCATTCCTGATGACAAAACCTCTAAAGTCACGCTAATACCAGGTGTTACTATGTAGGCTAGTAGGGCCTACTGCATCTTGATCATTCAGAATGGATTATCTGTAATTCTCACAGCAAACTGCAAGGAACTATTTTTGACTCCATTTTATATACAGGAGACAATGAAGTCTCCTACTGGCAAAAAGACTTGTCCTATGTTATTCCTACAACAATAGAGAGTATTTCCCCATATTAGAATTTCACATTCACAGTCATGCTGCTCAGACACACTTCCCTAATTCTAGCTTGTAACCCCACTTCAAAAATATCGCCATGTCTATTTTCCACCTTCTTAATTCTTTCTTTCTTTTTTTTTTGTCTTTTGTTGTTTTAGGGCTGCACCCGTGGCATGTGGAGGTTCCCAGGCTAGGGGTCTAACCAGAGCTAATGCTGCCAGCCTACACCACAGCCACAGTTACACAGGATCCGAGCCGTGTCTGCAACCTACACCACAGCTCGTGGCAATGCCGGATCCTTAACCCACTGAACAAGGCCAGGGATCAAACCCACAACCTCATGGCTCCTAGTCGGATTCGTTTCTGCTGAGCCACAACGGGAACTCCTCCACCTACTTAATTCTAGCCTCTTCAAGTTAGTAAAAGATAAATACATGCTGAAATGTCTAACCTCAACCATTGCTATCTTTTGAGTATGCACAACATATTTGTGATTATTATTTCTAATTTTTCAGCTAAATTCTAAATCTGAAGTTGTTCCAATTATTTCTGATTTTCTTCTTTCGTAGTTATACTAAATATTTAAGCAATTTGACCTTAATTAAGATCAACATTGTGGTTAATAAGAATACAATAAGAAGAAAGATGTTTGTGTATAATGAGACAGAGAGGGAGACATTTTCAACTAGATTTCAAATCTCAAGAGTTCTGCTAGGAGTTCCTGTCGTGGCACAGCAGAAACGAATCCGACTAAGAACCATGAGGTTGCAGGTTTGATTCCTGTCATTGCTCAGCGGGTTAACGATCCGGCGTTACAGTGAGCTGTGGTGTAGGTTGCAGACGCGGCTTGGATCTGGTATTGCTGTAGCTCTGGTGTAGGTCAGCAGCAAAAGCTCTGATTAGATCCCCTAGCCTGGTAACCTCCATATGCTGCAGGTGCGGCCCTAAAAAGACAAAAACAAAAACAAAACAAAAACAAAACAAAACAAAAAAAGAGTTCTGATAATCAGTAATATATGTGCATGGTCCATTTTCACCCTTTCATCCTAAAATTCCTTAGTGAAACGTTTTTAGCTTATACTACTTGATTTACCTCCTTACTTAAAGAGAGGGCAGCACATAACACCTCTAAAAGAACAAAAAAACCTAAGTCAAATTGAATTGATTTTCAGTTTGTTTTCTGATGGCAAAGAATTAAGAATCAGTTGATGTTAATGAACATAGGACCCCCATAACTTGCAATATCATCTTTCCATGTAAATTGCACTTTGTTTTTCAGAGTCTAGGTGGGAGCTCCTTAATTTTAGCCATGAAAATACTAGCAACAAGTATTCTGTGTAAAAGGAAGCTTTTTTCTTTTTTTTCCAATTGCTGAAACTGTTAGTTATAGTCATTTAAGAAAATCGAAATAAAAAAAATGGCACCTAGGGCAATTTTACACAATTAACTTGGAATACTGGAATAGGAACAAATTAAAATTCATTTAAAACTGTGATTTCCGACACTGGTTTTTAATTCTTCATCAATAAAATTTGAATATTTTATTCGGCCTTTTTTCCCCCTCCCTGTTTTCTCAAGAAAAACAGGAGGGCAATGATCTTGCCACAGAGCAGGGATATGCTGACACTCAGCTTCCAACTGGTCAAAACAGTAACCTTCATAAAGCCTATCAAGATTACATCTTATAGTTAACAACCACAAAGCACGGTAGAATGGTAACCACTTAT
The DNA here is from genome assembly GCA_004024745.2 of Catagonus wagneri. Lineage (NCBI taxonomy): Eukaryota > Metazoa > Chordata > Mammalia > Artiodactyla > Tayassuidae > Catagonus > Catagonus wagneri. The sequence continues at coordinate 4,122,113 of PVHT020000021.1, forward strand.
TGAGGGCCTGTTATTCACCAGTCTCCTGCATGAACAAAGCAAGCTGTTTTCAGAGAACCGTAAAGAAGTTAGTTAAAACTAGAGCCGAACACTAGAAGCCTTCCCCACAATGTCTACCTATCTCCAGTGACAGCTCCTCTGAACCTTATTTCTATGGTCTGTAGCACAGGGTTACAGTGGATTTGCTTGGTTTTGTACAAATAGAATTTTTGGATTTAAACCTAGTTTAAATCTCACCACCCAGAATAGATTTATAAGAGAATTTTAAAAAGTGGAGTGGTTTAGTTGAGGAAGAGGGAGTTACAGTCATCCACGTAGCCTGCTGAGTGACACTCGAGCAGCTTTTAAGATCCATCTACAGGAGTTCCCATCGTGGCTCAATGGTTAACAGACCCGGATAGTATTCATGAGGATATGGGTTTGATCCCTGGCCTCAGTGAGTTGAGGATCCAGCGCTGCCATGAGCTGTGGTATAGGTCACAGACTTTGCTCAGATCCCACATTGCTGTGGCTGTGGCGGAGGCCAGCTATAGCTCCTATTTGAACCCTAGCCTGGTAACCTCCATGTGCTGTGGGTGAGGCCCTTATAAAAAAAAAATCCATCAACAGACTCTAGGTTCCATAACACTTTTGGAAAACCAATGCACTCCAAATCCCATCTGGCCTACTCGTTTATTTTGATCTATATCTCCTTTTGCCCCAATACCATATTGTCTTCATGACTGGAGCTTCGCAGTGTAGTGTAAACTCAGGGAGCCTGATTCCTCCAGCTCAATTTTTCTTTCTCATGATGCTTTGTCTATTCATGGTCTTCATACTTCCATACAAATTTGAAAATTTTTGGTAATAATTCTGTGAAAAATGTCACTGGTTAATTTGATAGATATTGTACTGAATATGCAGATGTCCTTGGGTAGTAAAGTCATTTTAACAATATTGATTTTTCCAATCCAGGAATATTGCTTATCTTTCCATCTGATTATGTCATCTTCAATTCCTTTCATTAGCCTCCTATAGTTTTCAGAGCAAAGGTCTTTTACTTTCTTAGGTGTATTTATTCCCAGACATTTAACTTTCTCCTAATGGTTTAATTATTGTTCTGTATCTGTCAAGTGATGGATCCCATCTTAAATTTCTACATAATGTATTACTAGTTTGATTTTTAAGTGCTATTCTCCTTTCTTTTCTGAATGAAACGATATGGCACAAAATAAGCACTAAGTTCTCAAAACTAGCTAATGAATTAATAAGTGTCTATTCCTTATGAACACTATATTTGAAAGAGTATCTCATATCATGTTCCAAATTAGAGTGCATTATGTGATACAAAGAGCATTTAAGTTTGGGAGCCAAATTCACGTTCATATGCTTTGTGAATCTGCCTTGAATTTTATTTTCTTCCCCTGGAAGAAGGGACACTGATGACATTTAATTTCAGGTTCTTTACTACAACTGACTGAGTTAAGCAGAAAAGCAGATTGTTCGAAGGGGACTGGGAAGCTCAGAACGGTTGGGAACACAGAAAACAGAGCATTAGCAAGATAGAGGTGAAGGATCAAGAAGAATACTTGGCTCTTCTATGAGAGAAGACCTGCTGGGAGAAGAAGTGAGGGGACAAAGAACACAAGTGAGTGCCAGCTTACTTGGACTTTTCTGTCACCAGTCTGCACACGTGCTTACTGACTTTTAGAATCTAGAATAAATGGCTGATGTCCAAGCCTAGAGCAAGGGAGGATGAGCAGCTAGTCACTTCTAGATCTGGCAATTCCACCCACCATGCTGGAAAGCAGTCGAGTGAGAATATATGAAAAATGCTTTGTGAATGGTGAAGTTCTAAATAAATTATTATTCTTGGTAGATAACTTCTCTGTATCTGCGAAGGTGAAATCTGAAATAGCTTGGAAGGACGAACTCCAATCAAGGGAATTAGAAAGCCTACTGTTTTTTCTCATCTCTCTTAGAAAACATTCTAATCCTGCCAAAGTCTACTTAAACTCCCAAGTTTTTAGCCCAAAGCTAGAAGAGCCAAGGTTTCTTTGAGGGACCAAGTTGTTCTCTGCACTCCTGTTAAAAGTATGTAACAAGAGCCTCAAAGCTATAGCACTGCTCATAGGAAAACCAAACGTGCAGTTCATGTATACTGCATTTCAAAAATTATTATAATGATATATAATGATATAACAATGACTTTTCAAGTATGAAAAATGTGTACTGTCCATGTATTAGCAGAGGCATGTTTTCACGGGGTATGGCTCAAAACATCCTCTCAGTGTATAAAAGGATGATTCGATTTAAGTAAACAACTAATCTAACAGTTTCTTTGGCCTCCCTCCTCCATCACTCCAAATACACGTGGGAAATCTATGTGTATTATATTCATATAGATTTCAGAAACCTGTAAACCTTATTTAAAAACATGTGAACTTAAGATATGAGTACCAGGAGTTCCCTTTGTGGCTCAGTGGTTAACGAATCCGACCGCGGGTGCGGCTCCAGATAAAGGCAAAAAAAAAAGATATGAGTACCAAGTTTACTTTCTGTGCATAAGAAACAACACAAAAGGAAAAAAACATAACTGATACGAAGAAACTGTGGGTATTTTGTTTCAACCAGGATGAATTAAGCAAAGGTTAGTGTACCTTATAATCAAAAGAAGTTTTACAGTGGGGATTCTAACGGACGTTCATAGAACAACAATGAGAAATTTGGATGGTGATAAATGGAATCAACTGAGGTAAAAATGGTACAATCATAAAATATGAAAGAATATCCGTATCATTTGCAATGGCATACCTGAATAACTTCTCATATGTGCACTTGAACTACAAAGATTTCAACAAATATGAATGAACACTCTTACAAATGCACCACTGAAATGGTCTCCCACATGGTAGAATGTGGTTCTTCTACTTCTGTGTTGTACAATGTGGTTCCACCATTATAATATCGGTAATATTACTCCTTGTAGAGGTTGAACAGTTTGATACAAATTCAGCCTATCACAGAATTAAGGGAGTTCTCATTGTTCTCATTGTTGCTCGATGGTAACAAACATGACTAGCATTCATGAGTACGTGGATTCAATCCCTGACCTCGAACAGTAGGTTATCTGGTGTTGCAGTGACCTGTGGTGTAGGTCACAGAAGTGGCTCCGATACTGTGTTGCTGTGGTTGTGGCTTAGGCTGGCAGTTGCAGCTCCAATTCAGCCCCTAGTCTGGGAACTTCCATATGCCCCATGTATGGCCTTTAAAAAAAAAATTAAGCTACCGTTGCTATAGCATCTCTGTATTGTGAAAAACGACAGTCGCAGTAACTGGAGCCTCCACTGTCCCATGAATGTTATGCTTCCAAGTGTGGATGACTAGGCAAATGTGTGATCATTAACAGAGTTGCTTCTGAGATCGCCCCTTGCTTTGGGACCCTTTGGCCTTCATTTGAATTAAATTTCAACCAAATCAAGTCCCCTAATTCTTTGATTTTTTTCATTCAAACCCCAGTTCCTTCTCAGATGTTCTATTACCCAAACTCCTCCAATACCTCTTATATGATGCCTGAGATGAATGGAGAAGAGAGAGAAAAAAACAATCAAGTGTTTTTGTTTCAAATATTTCTCTCTTATTCCTTTGAAAAACATTAAATGGATTTATCAGTACTTTCGGAAGGAAATAAAACACATTTTAGGCAAGAGTCAGATATCCAATAAAATCAACAACACAAGTCACAACTAAAACTGCTGACCCACTCAAAATTCTAGTCAGATTACCCAGTGCAAACTATATAAACTGGTGCCAAGACTAGAGACAAATGTGTTCTTTCTCTGAACAATGGCAACATCAACTAGGGCCTGTGGGAAGATCAAGGTATCAGCACAGTGAGAAAAGAAAGAAATCTGAATCTGTGATGGGAGGAATGGATGGGGGAGGGAGGGTGGATGCTGGAGGGCTGGGGAGAAACTAAGAATCTATGTTTGGTATCCAGACAGGTGTGTGTGTTGGGGGGGTGGGTGACCTGGTGAGAATGAACCTCAGAAAGTGGAAACAACAATTACAGGGAAAAGGTCTTACAAAACCTTTAGTAGTCAGCTACTCTTAGCCCGGGATGTCACCCCAGGTACTGTATCTGCAATTCATGCAAATTCAAATGTATTCACTAGCATATGTAAATTATATGCAGATGCTGTAAGGATATCTAAAAATAGGAAGAGCTAAACTCTTCTAGCAAAGGTCAGTCTTTTCTAAAATTCATGAGATGGCAGTTTGTGATGAGAACAGGCAACAGAGAAAGTGGGGATTCAGGGGAATCTGCTGGAAAAAAAAAAATCACCAGTACTCAACCCTTCCTCTCAATTTTCAATTTTAGGTGTTCTATAGTTCACTGCAATTTCCCAAAGCAGGACACATCCTTATGTGGGCAGGAGAACATTTCTTATTCCCATAAACTCTCCTTGGTCTAGGTCTCTTTCCCCTTCTTTCTTTCACAGCCCGCGTTTCCAGAACACTCTCAAGGACTGTCATTTAAGGGCAGAAAGTGTCTCTTAGCTTCTGTGATTCCAACTTCAAACAGTCCACACATGTCTCTATATAAAGAAAACTACCTGCCCTCTGAGAATCACACTTACCTTATTTTGTAATTATCATCCTCAATAATATCAACAACATCTATTCAGATTCCTAAAACATTTATTTACATTAACATTATGACCACCTGATACTTTTTAAGCTGTTAATTTATACTTGTAGAATTGTTTGAGAACAGAGACCCCCGCTTCCCCACAACACCCTCTGATCAGACCATACTGGAAGCTTCCCTCTTTTTTTTTTTTTTTTTTTTCTATAAAACTTTCCCAGTCATGTGTCTGCCTTTAAGTTTCTAAAAGTGACAGTAGCTACCTCCTTCGCTATAGCAAGCTCTGAATAAACAGCTCAGAGTGTTACTTAGGTGGCCTTTACTGATTTCCACAGAACAAATACTACTGTGAAGTCAGATCTGTATAATCATTTTCTGCAATAAAGAATCTTTGTCACTTCAGCAAAGTCACATAGGATGCTGGCAACTTCTGTGGACCAATCCCCGTCCTGGAGTACCTGCACCTGGTGGAGCCATGCCCTTGGTTATTTACTGAGCACAGTGGTGCAGCATTCTGGTAACTGCAGTTCTTCCAAGGTAGTAAACTTAGTGAAGCATCTGCTCAAGAGAGGAATTAATTTCTCCTCTACTTGACCACAGGTTAATTAACAATGCAGGTGAATAGATAGCACGGGAGTAAAGGAGCTCAAATTTTGACTCTGCCACCGGGTGAAATTAGGCACTTTACTTCATCTCTCCATTCTCTCTTACTGTGGGTTGTACTGAGCAGTAAATGAGACAACAAACCAACAGGCTTAATGTAATAGCAGCTGCCTGCACTGTCGAATATAGTCAGGAAGCAATCCCAGAAACTTACAGATTTGGGAGTTAAGTCAAAGAGGGTCATGGAGATACTGATGTGGCGCTGGGGGGCTTTGATAAGAATGCTTTTCCAAGGCCACAGACATAGAGAACAACAAGCCTAGAACTGGTACCCTGATCTCACCCAAAAGCAGGATATTTTTACTCTATTGCCTTGGTTCTTTGGTGACCGATTTTATGAGATGAGAAATAAGCAAATATGTCTTCATCTAAACACCATAATTTCTATCTTCCCACTTTTTATTAAGGATTATAATTGAAATGCACACCTACCACATATTAAACACACACACACACACACACTTATCTTAAGTACGCTTCTTCTGAGATTAACTGATTGCTAAAACATAAAAACCACAATGTCTGCTTTAGTTGGTAAAGACAAAATTCAAACTTCAGTCCCTTATCATAGAAGGCATGTGATTTGAATAAGAAGGCAACCCGTATCTAATAATATCATGTTATTAATATTAAAATGGACCATAAACCCAGTTGGCAATTTATTTACATTTTCAATATCTTCTTCTTCCGGTATCTATACAGGGAGTGAGATGAACAAAACAGTGGTTCTTTTCTCCTCAATCTGCCTTCCTGTTCAGCCTATGGACACTGGCTGATCACACTGGAAAGGTCGTGGATGCCTCTTCTATTACTCTGTAGTAATACAAATAATACGATGCTAGCACTGACCTTTCAAGGTCTTCAAGCTCTCACTTTTAGATATTTCTGGATATAAGGAAACGAGAGAAAATTAAAGGATCCACGATGGAGGTTAGAGGAGAAGATGAAAGGAGAAAGATAAATATATCCTGTCTGGAAAACCTGCTCAAATGTTTAATCCATTATTTAAAAAGGATACTTATCTCTTTCCCTTACTGCAATTTCCATCTGCTTTAGAGACCACAGGAATTTGTTTGTTTTTTAAATAAGAAATTTAAATTGAAGCTGCTATCAATTATTCATGTCAATAGTGCACTGGGTTAGCATAAATTAAACCCAAACTTCACTGTAACCTATAACATCAATCAGACCCTTTATCGAAACTGGTACTATGAGCCCCAGGAGGCAACGTCCCCAAATCCTTGAGGAGAACACACTGAAACTGACAAAGGGTCTTAAGACTGCATTACCATGATCATGAGACCTAGAATAATTAATCCCATATTTTATAAAAATGAATAGTTACACTTCAGGTGACAGGTACATAGGGATTTGAGGTTAGGTAACCATCTTCTTTATTCAGCTCTCATTAAAGAAAAGATAAACAGCGATTAAGACAAATCCTATGCATATAGTTATTTTCTTTATCTTAGAGGTGTCTGGATTTTTTTCCTTTTTATGGCTGGACCTGCAGCACACTGAAGTTCACAGACCAGGGTGGAATCAGAGTTGCAGCTGGTGACCTACACTGCAGCTCACGACAATGCTTAATCCACTGAGCGAGGCCAGGGCGTGAACCCACATCCTCACAGACACTCTGAAAGGTTCTTAACCCACCAAGCCACAGTGGGAACTCCTGTCTGGGCTTTTTGATACTGGGTATAAAGATTTATTCCAGGGACTTATGTCTGATTATTAAAAAATGTATTCAAGGGACTTGTAGAGAGAAGCAGAAAAGATCTGGGGAAACCAATAGGGAAGAATGTAACGCTGTGGACTAGGAACACTGGGCAATGCCTGGATCTAAGGAGCCTTGGGGAAGAAAAGGCAATTCTTAGGAGGTCCGCCTGAGGACCAACTAATAGGCGTTAGGATCTCCTGGGATGCTGCACCCAACCCCCAGCGGCTCAGCTAAGGAGCAGGGAATATATATTCTTTTCTTCAGTCCACTGCATCCCACTGATGCCCTGCACGAGTGTCCCACTGGCCAAATCCACTGGGAAGCCAGAGGGCAAGAGAATCCCTTAATACAGCCCTCAGAGGCGAGTTTTCTGGGGTACAGAGCAGGATGCAGGGTGAAAAAGAGAAAGCTATCCATTATACTTAACCCCGCAGAATAGTTACTATTTTCAGTCCCATTTCACTAATTCATCTCCATGAGGCAGTCAACATGGACACTCTTATAAAATTTTCGTTAAGACCAAACAGACGTTTCATATCCCAGACTAAACTGGAAATGATCTTCTCAGCATCTGTTCTTGACTCTCTAGTCCCTGCCTTGGTACATGTGATCCCGTTTACAACAGCGAGAGTTTCTTTTTTTAAAAATGTAAGTCCACAGATGCTGTGAAATCTCCCCAGAGAAGTGACATGAGTGGAAGGGAAAGGAGGAATTATGAAGGTACTCATGGTAGAAGGTGGAACTACTGTGCCTGGTCCTGCAAGGTTAATCAATTAAGTGGGAGGAGGGGCATACACACAGAGCAGAGCAGACTTAATGAGCAAAGAGTGGGGTGTTGTCTCTTAACCAAATTTCAAAATATTAAGGACTTATTTGTTTAAAAATTTATGGCTGCACCCAATATGGAAGTTCCTGGGCCAGAGGTTGATAGCTGAGCCACAGCTGGCAACATATCCCAGTGCTTTAGATCAGGGTTCAAACCCTTGCCTCTGCAGTGACCCAGATCCACTGCAGACAGATTCTTAGCCCACTGCACCACAGTGGGAACTCCTACGGGATTTTAATACTCTTATTTCAGTTCTAAAATATCAATCAGGAAGCAGAAAAGGGGTAAAACTGGAGACAGGGAAACCATCCAGGAAATTTTTCCAGAGATGCAGGTGGCAGAAGGGGATTAGAGAGAAGGCTAGTGCGGATGGAGGGATGGTGGGGGCATGAGTCTTCAGAGAGCTTTCAGAGGAAAACTTACATGCTGAGGACTGTCAGGACTTGTGACTGATGGCTGGTGAGGAAAGGGGTCGAGGTGGCTGGCTTCTGGTGTGAGAGAGACCTTTTCCTACTCTAAATCAGCTTTCTATAAGGCTGCAGACCCGGACCACCTCCCAAAATGTTACTTATTTCAACACATCACATCATGAACCCACATGACAGAAACAAATTTGCTGTAATATTGTGGCAGGTTCTGTCACAGACAATGAATTTATAGCTGAATGTGAAAAGTATCAGGAATTTTTCACAGGCATTTTTTACATATTTGGCCTCTCGTACACATATTTGACATCAACATTACCTAAATTAATTTGACAATCAAGGACCTAGTAACTACTCTATAGGATATTGCAATGCTATTTTTTGAAAGAATTAGGAGAAAATTTTTGCAAGTGTGGAAAAAACAAATCATCCTCTGATAATGGCCTCATTTCTTATTGTTAGGTTGTTTGAGCTACTTAATTTTAGGACAATTTTACCTGAATGTGTTTTCTTAAATCCTGGGTATGAATACATAATGCTTCTACCTGGTAAGATCGGTGATCTAAAGTGTGATTTTTCTCTCCAGTATTGAGTTAAAATATTTCCTGTATAGATAGACAATGGTGACTACTTCACTGGCTTTGCTTTGGAAGACTGTCTGCTGAAAACAGTCCTAATCTGCAGGAATGAGAAAGAAAAGGCCACACACACTTTGGTTCTGCAACATGGTGACACTCTTAAAACCAGAAATGATGTGTGAAATGGAGACTAAAAAACCAAAAGAAATGTGCTTCCATCAACCCTGGTTAAATCTTCCTGGAAACAGAGATAAGGAACAAAATGAAAAATCCATTCCTTTTGTAAAATGAGTCTTTAACCTACGGGTTGGTTTATTTTGAAAAGGAATTAGATTCTGGACTCACATGTCACACATTCATGACATCTCATCTCCCACTAAATATGTTGCTATGACTCTTAAGCAGAGGGAACATTTAAAAAGAAGCAACCTAGGGAGGGGAAAAATCTAACTCAGACATCAATAATTCATTTATCAGAAATGGGAGTAGTGGTATGAAATGCCAGGAGACTGTTTCATTTACAGGGAGGCATTTTCTATTTTAAGCCTAGAACAATACAGTGTGCTTTATTCTGCAAGTTAATATGAACGGAGGCAAAGTGGAACGGGGAAACAGGTTTTATGGGCTCTCCTAACAATGCTATTTCTTTAGCATCTGTTCTTGAGATTTGACACACCACCACCCAGGAACTTGAAAAGTGATAAGAAAGGGGTTTTTATAACTTTTTCACTTCAGAGGTGATCTCCTTCACCCCAAAGCTCTTGCATGAGACGTGTAATAAGGGAAGTCCAAGAGATAAGATTTGCATCAAGTTTTGAAGGTGCAAGGTCTCTTAGTACAGTTGCTCCTCCTTATTCAAGGGGCATGGTTCCAGGAACCCCTGAAGATACCCAACATCAAGGACGCTCAAGATCGGTACACAAAGTCCCTTCTACACAGTACAGTCAGACCTCCATACCCTTGGGTTCCACACCTGTACTTACAAAGAGCCAATGATAGGACTTGAAATCCTTGGTGTTACAGATTCTTACTAAGTCATCTCCTGATTCAGCCTATTTTATTGCATCATTTCACGCCCCCCCCCCAACCAATTAGTACAGAGCCATTCACAAAGTAGGATCTCAAGGAGTACCTGCTGAATGAATGAACAATCAGAGCCAACTATGAAGTCATTTCAAATATGCTCTGAAGCCTACTGGTCAGACTGAACCATGAGGAAGTACTTGTACAGCACTATGCCTCAACTTCTTCATCCGGGCAGTGTTTAGACATTTCTCCCTTTCACTAGCACTTCAAATTCAAGGCCTCATTTTCCACTTAGGGAGATAAGATATTGCAATTAAAGTAAGGCAGATTTATTATGGAGCATATGAATCACCGTTCCTATCCCCTAAAGAAGCAGGAAAACCCATCTAAATTTCTAACCTTCCCAGTGTTAACTGAAATTTGAAATGTTCATATGCACATATATTTTGAGATTATTGTAATTTTTAACTGCTTATTTATCAAGAACTAGCTGTTGAAATAGAATTCCTAATTATAAGAACAGCTATAATTTTTGAGCACTTATGTAGTCAGCCCAATGTTTGATATTTGACATATTTTATGGCTGATCATTGGAAATATTCCGTGATGCCCATTTTAGAGATTTTTAAAATGTTCTAAAGCTCAGAAGTTAAGCCTAAAAATCATAAAGCTAATTAAGGTGAACTGAGTCTAAAAGTCAACTCTTTGAAATTACAAACTCACTCTTTACTTCCTGATGCCAAGTGACTTCTATTAAAACAGAATTAACTTCTATTAAAGCAGAATTAACTATCTACGGATCACATGTAAAGACAGATGCATCAATCATATTTATAATTATGGTCTAATGAGCAGAGAGAGTATTTTAACCTTAAATGCTTGCTTTTAAAAATACAAGCTTGCGGTTGGCCAAGAAAAGAGCAGGCAGCTGTACTGATGGGAGATAAGGGGACATCTGATGCCCTAGGTGACTCCCGATTTTCATAAAACAGAGGTAGGGAGTGCAGGTGTTTCACCTTTGAAAATGCAGTATTTCACTTTCAAAGTGCCAAATCTAAGCAAATATCCAAAACAGTGCCTGTGTCCTCCAACACTCAGACACACACTCCACTCAATGAACCAGGAATAGTGCTTCGAAAGGGTCAAAACACGACACACTAGATTACTCCACAGTGAGCAGGATAATGGTAAAGCTTCTCAAACAAATGTCTTGGGGAGCCACCACACTGGAAAGAAAGCCTCACAAAAGACACAGGTTTTTTTGTTTGTTTGTTTGTTTGTTTTAAGGGCCACAACCGTGGCATATGGAAATTCCCAGGCTAGGGGTTGAATCAGAGCTGTAGCCACGGGCCTACGCCACAGCCACAGCCACAGCAACACCAGATCCGAGCTGCATCTGCAGCCTACGCCACAGCTAACGGCAATGCCCGATCCCCAACCCACTGATCGAGGCCAGGGATGGAACCCAGGTCTTCATGCATACTAGTCAAGTTCGTTTCCGCTGACCTACAACGGGAACTCCCAAGATACAGTTTTTAAAAGGCAGCCTGTAAAAAAGCCATCAAAGACAACACTCAAAGCACTGTCTTCACACACAGCCTTTGTGGTTTGCACAGTTAGTCACAGGTCAGACACCCTGTTGGAGAACAGTCACCACTAAGCTGCAATGCAAAATTCACCACGTGTAGATTCAGACAGAACTGGCTATAGGCACAATTTGTATTCACTTTCTGCCTGCAGCCCTTCTAGTCTATTAGCACTCTGCACAAGGATACTGTGGCTGGTAACCTGATCTAGACTTTCCTGTTTCTCTTCTCTCTATACACACAAATGTTCACGGGTAAATTTAGCCAATGGTGAAGGTACAATCAGTTCTCATATCATGCTTGCCCTGAAAACATGAATTTCTTTCAGTGCCATTGACTGATGATTAGCACGTGATATGAAATTCACATTTGCTTATGCACAGGTTTGTCCTAGAAACTATAGGTGAATGTAGAAAACATACATACCCCACTGTACTGAGCACCACAGAAATACACAAAACACACAGAGCGACACACCTCAGGAGGACAGTGGCTCACAGGTGTCCATGTCTGGTACTGCTACTTTCTCTTTGACCTCAGATAACCAACCTGGAGGGTATCCTCTACTCTGCTTGATTTTCCCCTTGTCTCCTAGCCTGTTTTGCCGTTTTCTTATTTTTCCTTGTTTTTATTATTTTTGTCTTTTTAAGGTCATACCCTCAGCATATGGAGGTTCCCAGGCTAGGAATTGAATCGGAGCCATAGCCACCAGCTTACACCATAGCCACAGCAACGTAGGATCCGAGCTGCATTTGCAACCTACACCACAGCTCACGGCAACACCAGATGCTTAACCCACTGAGTGAGGCCAGGGATCGAACCCACATCCTCATGGATACTAGTCAGGTTCGTTAACCACTGAGCCATGAGGGGAACTCCCGTTTTTCCTTAAAATCGTCATTTTTTCTCTTCCTCATTCTCTCACACACAGAGCAGCAAGCATGCGAGTAAAACCAGATGCAATGGGCATACACTTCCCTAAATAAACTTCAGGCTTTATTCAAGATCAAGTGCGAGGAGCAATGGAGGGGTGAGCAACACAAACGACTAGGTGGAAGACGGCTACAAAAATGTGTGGCACAACATGGGGGAATATAAGCAATATTTTTAAACTCTAAAGTGTAAATTTTAAAATTTTTATAAAAATTAAAGTAGTACATCTTAAGAAGTCGGTGTTCCAAAAGAATTGTATCACATACATACTAGTTCAAATTTAATTACATAATGATTAAGACACAGAAAGGGACTTTTTTTTTTGTCTTTTTGCCTTATCTAGGGATATGGAGGTTCCCAGGCTAGGGGTCTAACAGGAGCTGTAGCTGCCGGCCTTCTCCACAGCCACCGGCGTTGCCGTGAGCTGTGGTATAGGTTGTAGATGTGACTCGGATGCCACGTTGCTGTGGCTCTGGTGTAGGCCAGTGGGTACAGTTCCAATTGGACCCCTAGCCTGGGAACCTGCATATGCTGAGGGTGCGGCCCTAAAAAAAGACCAATCCCCCAAAAAAGATAAAGTGCCACGTTTATTATAGTTTTATATATTTCTTAACCATTTAACAGGAATAAAATAGGGCTATTATTTTTATTAGGTCTCCATCATTTTTCTGTTTGTATCACAGGCAAAGTTTCTGAGTGTTGAGCACCAACCCAATTTTCTTATTACTTTGTGATTTTAGACTTTGCAGGATAAGAGTATTTTTAGCAGTATATGTATTCCACTAAAGTAGAATGGACTGGAGAGTATAATTTATCAGCGGTGACCTTTTAAGGATCAAAGCTTCATCTTCAGTGTTTAGTGCTTCAGTGTTCAGTGCATATTAGGTTAAATAAATTAGCTCACATTGTCTCAAATTATAACCTTTTGTGTGAAATTCATGGCATAATCTAGATAGTAATGACCAGGCTTGAAAGAAAACTATCCAGTCTAATTTAAGTCCCTTTCTCTTTTTCTTTGGAAATGTTCTGGAAAATTTTATCTATATCAATTTGTGTACTAATGCTTTCACCACTAAATCTGATTTGTAATGTTGACTCAGTTGTTAATATTAACAAACAGCATATCTTTCACAATAACTTTTTTGAGGCATCTTTGTAAATGGTAAGAAGAAAAAAATCCCATGTACAGTCACAATTATCTACGTCATATGGTTTAATCTAAACTTATTGACTTAATCAAATAATACCGCTGGAGAAATTGTTCTCTGAAGAAAAACACACACTAGAAACAGTACATAATAAAGGGGCAAAACATCTCCCTTTGCAACTTCTGTGATCCCAAAGAAAAGCATGTTAAAAAAAAATTCAAAAGTTAGCTTCAAAATCACAGCATTACCCTGGAGAAAATCTGCTTTAAAAAAAAAAACTGTGCATTATCCTTGAGAAACTGCAGTAAAATGTGATCTAGAGATTAGAAACATCTACTAATCTTTGTTTAAAAAACTGGGTCATTGTAGGCAGGAAAAAACTTCCCACTAACTTCTATGTTATCAAATGGATGTACATTTTACCTGCTTTCCAAAAACTACTGTACTAACTGGAAAGTTTAAATGTAATTAAATGGGTTTCTAAGGCTCTTGACTGTGAGGATAAGAAAGGTAATCTGTTCCATACATGGCAAACCACTTAGGTATTTCAGGTATATTAGTCAAAAATATAATCACTACTGAGTAGAGGAGAGGAAAAAAGAAGCAAATCAAAAAGAACTGGCAGAGACCGACCAAGCATGGTATTCAATCAATCGGATAGATGTGTTAAAGAAACTTTTTTGGGGGGCAATCTCCCTTTAGCACCGGCCCCCCTTAAATGGGTCACAGGCCAAAGACCACATGTGGAGCAATATCCCCCCGAGCTGCACCCTCAAGACATGGAAACCCTGAGTCATTCCCCAGGGTTTTGTCTGCAACCACTCTTACTGCATGGATCACCCCTTGTTATATCCAGAAGCTTTAGCAGAAAGACACATGTTTATCTTGGAGCAGATTTGGGATCATTTGTTACCAAAGATTTCCAAGAAAATACTTCCCTCAGCAAGAGCACAAAACGAAGTTCCTAGCCAGCCACACGCCAGCCACCCCTCCCTTGGGCCTTACTTGTTCTCATTGCTTGCATCATAGCGAGGCATGGGGTCTAAGTCATTCCCATTGACGTCACAGCTCGCCAGAGCATCCTGTGGTCACAAAGCAGAGAGAGAAAGGAGACAGACTTCATTAACTAGTCATTAACCTGAAGGCTCATGCCTCCTTAAACACATTTCTGCAAGAGAGTAATTAGATTAAATAATAACACTCATGGTCCAGTGGTGTCAGGACACCTCGTTCTGTCATGATCAGTGTCATATCTTTACCCACCAAAGTGAAGAAATACTCTTAACAGACCAAAGACACGCTCAGTCCATTTTTCTCAGTGCTTCGCCTTCACACCTAGAACTGACCCCTCAGCCCATTGTTTTGAAAATGTCTTCAATTACCACCTTTTCTGCAAAGTGCTGCTGGGCTACCTAGAAGCAAAGTGATTCATTCTTCATGGATTCTAAGACTCTCTCTCTATTCCTCATGTCATTTCTTAATGTGCAAATTCCTTATCACAATTCAAAGACTTTTGGAGACAAAATCATTCACAAATAATTGGCAAGCCAATTAAAAATCAGTCTTAGAAATCTACTATGTCTTGGAACGTCTATTAGGCAATATTTGTCTGGATTCAGATGTTCTATCTGCTATAATAAATAAAAGACTTGAGTCTGCCAAAGGGGGAGAGGGAAGGGAGTGGGATGGACTGGGAGTTTGGGGTTAGCAGATGCAAACTATTACATTTAGAATGAATAAGCAATGAGGGCCTACTGTATAGCACAGGGAACTATATCCAATCTTTTGGGACAGACATGATAGAAGATGATATGAGAAGAAATATATATGTACAATTGGGTCACTTTATAGGAGAAACTGACACAACATTGTAAATCAACTATACTTCAATTATTAAAAAAAGCCTACAATTCATGACTGTTTACTAATATACTGAATGGCCTTTTGCCCCGACCAAAATAATGAACAGTTTTATCATATGTCAAGGCTTTAAAATGTGACCCAAATATCTTTGAAATCAAAGCTGTATTTATTTGTTTTTTTGAAGTGATTGTGAAGAAAAATCACTGCGGCAAAATTACTAATTTAGGATGTTCTAAATTTTCTGATTTTTATGATAATTCCTGATATCAGTTTTAGTGAAAGTAAATGCTATCTTTGTTTTCTATCTTTACCTTGTTTCTGAAAATAACAGAGCACACAGAGCCTGAAATGTTTGGGGGGATTAAGCAAAATGCAGATGACACGGAAAGTTGGTATGTCCCAGCTTCCTGTACAAAGAAGTCCATTTTACAGTCATTAGAGCATGAAGGGTGGATAATGTGTAATTTTACTTATATGGAAACAGAAGCCCAAGACAGGTTAAGTCACTTGGCCAAAGGCATGAAACGAACTGCCTGTGGAATTAAGACTTGAACCCAGGCCATCTGACACTCCTTCCAATGTACTTTCCTCTAGTCTTTACCAGCTCCAACATTAGGAGAGTCAGAAGGGCAATAATACTGCTCACTGGACAGGTAAATTCTGGAGAATTGTCTTTGAGGGAGAAAAAAAAATGAGAAAAGTTGAGGCTCTTTGCACAAATGCATGTCTATGCAGAAGGGAGCAGGAAGAACCTGTAAATATCATGTTGGATGTGATGAGACTTCTTTGCTAGGAGACAGGTAGCTGTAGTTTTTCATATGACCTGGGCTAACTCGCTTCAGTCTTCAGGTCTCAATGTCTATCTTATCAAATAAGGAGACTGAATTGAAGTTCCTTTTAGCTTTAAAATTTTATTCTATGAAGGGACAGATCAGATATTTTGTTCAAATCAGAACTGAATGAGTCTTCAGTTCCTTCTCCCCCTCTCTCTCTTTTTAACCTTCAGGAAAATTATCTAAATTAGGAGAAGTTAGGAGAAATATTTTTTTGTAAAAATTGATTTGTGAAGTTTAACTGTTCACTGAATTTTTGATACAAAAAGAGAAAAAGGTTGAGAGGAGAAGTAGTTAAAGTTGATGAAAGTATAAGGTGACACTGGGTGGTCCTGAGTGAGAAAGGTATTCATAGGTCAGATATATATATGGTGGCTGTGTGAGCCAGCAGCAGTTTCTGACGTGACAAGGAAGTGACTTGGAAGTATTTGACTTGTGAAGATAAAAGCTGAATCTTTTCAGGTGTGAGTGACTAAAGGAAAACTAATTTAAGACAGATTGAATGTCATGAAATAAGTGAGAACGAGCATATGAGACAGAGATGTTGGAGAAAATATACGGCACTTTCTACCTAAATGGTTTCATGAGAAGCTGAAGCAGTAGGCGAGCAAGACGACTCATACAGACAAATGCAGGGAACTTATGGGCCAGGCCCACTGCAGAATTCTCTGCCGGCTCAGGTCACAGTGAGAGGGTCTGGGCCTGCTGAAGCTGCTCCCTCAATGACCATGAACATAGAATATAGAGCAGAAAAACCTGAGGAGAGGTGGCGCTCCCACTTATAGCCTTGGATTTTCTGTGGGGCCTGTCCATAAACACCGGGCAAAGTCTCCCACCCCGGCCCCTGACTTTCCTCCTGAAGGGTCAGGATGAGTTCTAAACTGACCATGACTTAGAGCTGCTTGTATTTTCAAGGCTATGAGAGGAAACCTGTAAGCTGTGGGAAAATCACCAATTTTACAAGAAGAAAATTTTTAATAGCAACATGAAAAACAGTTTAGGAAAACTCACAGAACCAAAGTTTTGGAATTAAAAGGCACCATAAGGGAAAGGAGAGGGACAGAGGTAAAAGCGACTCAAGTTCTAGCGGGCATGAAGTGATATCAGTCAACAACAGAAGAGAGGTTAGAACAGCTGTCAGAAGACACTGGGGTGAGGGGGCTCCACCAGGAGGTCCCGTGGAATCCTGACAGTAGGTAGAGAGGTGCAATTGCAGATCACAGGGAGTCATCGCAAGGCTCTCGAATAACAAAAGAAACATCCTGGGGAGAACACTAAGGTGTCAGGAAACACAAACCTGGTGCAGAGGATGGTATATTGGGAGATAATCATAGCACTTTTAACCAAACTTGGGGAGGAGAAACCAGTGGAAGGGATATGTTTGCAGAGTAGAGGACAGAGGGCTCATTGACCTATTTTCAGGCAGGAAATATCACAGTGGTAAAGGGGACCAAGAGGCTCCAGGACAGAAACCAATCCCAATGTCCAGCAGGTACCGGGAATCAACACTCTCACAGGTTCTGTGATCTTGGCCTCACCTTATGTTCTCTCTGAGTCACTGATTCAAATTTTTATTTTATTTTTCAGTCTTTTTCTTTTTTTTTAGGGCTGCACCCACAGCACAGGGATTTTCCCAGGCTAGAGATCAAATCAGAGCTGTAGCTGCTGGCCTACACCACAGCCACAGCCACTTGGGATCTGAGCTGCTTCTGTGACCTACACCAAAGCTCATGGCAACACCGGATCCTTAACCCACTGAACAATGACAGGGATTGAACCTGCCCCCTCGGGGATGCCAGTCAGATTCGTTTCCTCTGAGCCACGACAGGAACTCAATTTTTATTTTATATTGGAGTGTAGTTTAGTTACAATGTTGTATTCATTTAGAGTGTACAACAAAGTGATTCAGTTATACAATACACACATCCGTTCTTTTTCAGATGCTTTTCCCATACAGGTTATTAAAGAATACTGACTGGAGTTCCCTGTGTTATACAGTAGATCCTTGTTGCTATTCTTTCTTAAGAAAGGGCATATGCACATTATTGTATATGGAATGGATGGTCAACAGGCACCTGCTGTATAGCCCAGGGAACTCCAGTCAATATTCTCTAATAACCAGTATGGGATATTCTGTGATAACTTATACAGAATAAGAATACTCAATAGTCTGTGATAACTTATACAGAAAAAAAAGTCTGAAAAGGGGAGTTCCCATTGTGGCTCAGTGATAACGAACCCAATTAATATCCTTAAGGATAAAGATTCGATCCCTGGCCTTGCCCAGTGGGTTAAGATCTGGCATTGTCATGAGCCATTGTGTAGGTTACAGCTGCAGTTTGGATCTGGCATGCTATGGCTATAGTGTAGGCCAGCAGCTGCAGCTCCAGTTCGACCCCCAGCCTAGGAACCTCCGTATGCTGGGGTGCAGCTCTAAAAAGAAAAAGAAAATTAAAAAAAAAAAGGAATCTGAAAAAGAACAGACATATGTGTATATATATAACTGAATCACTTTGTTGCACAACAGAAATTATCACAACATTGTAAGTCAACTATAATTCAATAAAACTTAAAAAATGGGGGAAAAAAGAAAGGGAAATGACTGCTTCTTAAGGACTACTGGAGGCTGATCATTACTGTCCTTTTTTATTTCTTCTTCTTTTTAGGGCCGTACCTGTGGCATATGGAGGTTCCCAGGCTAGGGGTCAAATTGGAGCTACAGCTGCCGGCCTACACCAGCTACAGCAATGCAGGATCCGAGCCACGTCTGCAACCTACACCACAGTTCACAGCAACGCCGGATCGTTAACCCACTGAGCGATGCCAGGGATTGAACCCACAACCTCATGGTTCTTAATCAGATCCTAATCATTTCCACTGAGCCACGATGGGAACTCCCTCATTACTGTTGTTTTTAAAAGGAGAGGCAGAGAGAGAAGCAGACTAGCAGAATAACTTGATAAAAGTTCCAAGTACACTTTCTTCACAAAGGAAACAAAAAGTGCTGTCTGGTTGTGTGGATGAACCGTGGAGAAGAGCTGTAGTCAGCAGCAGACAGTACTGCTACTGGATTTCTGCTACCTTATCTCCTGCTTTTTGCCATCAGAACATCCAAGACACACAAAAGTGGAGAGCATTGTCTCCTTCTCGCTCTCCCCTGAGAATGCATCTTTTATAAGATGGGGGCCATCAATACAAGGAGCCTGTTGTATCTGTTGGCTGCACTTTTCAGTGGTTTCCCCCTTTTTTCTAATCCTAACGAGTTCCATTGTTTCCCAGGAGGTAAGGTGTTCCGACCACAGCAAGCACTCACGTAGTTCTGCATCAGGTCCGGGTGGGTCCTCTCGATGCCATCGTCCAGGATGGTGACCACGATGTTCTTGCCCGTGTAGCCTCTCTTCCAGGCTCCTTCAATATTCATGTCGGACTGGCAGGGATGCGTGTTGTCACTGCAGTGCTGAAGGAATAAGAGGGAGAAGTGGACACTGCAGATTACCAAACAGTGAGGACAGGAGAGAATAACCTACTTCTTAAGACAATGCATGAAATTAACAGGAATTTAGCGGATCATCTGTTGGAGTGGAAGCATGGATCTCCAACATGACAGCAGGAGAAGATAGGAAAGGTGAGCAAAACAAAAAATCTCTTCTGCCAGCTTTGCCCTCATCTACTGCCATAAACCCTTTGGGAAAAACATAACAAAGTGTATCACAGAAGAACAATGGGCACACCATTTTATTATTAGCATGTATTAATTACACATTGGAGTATTTCATTTACAAACTCAAGCAAGGTAACTGAAGAATATACACATTAAAATTTCTTAACCAGACACCTCTAAGAGTCTAGCTACAAATGACAAAAAACCCAGGCAGTTTCTACACAGTGTCGGCCAGAGATGTGCCACTGCTGTGAGAAATCCATGAAGAGAAAAAAAAAATAATAATAATAACAGTTTCCTCAAATTTCTTTCAGTATATTAGCAATGACTGTTGGACTATAATTTACAGGGGGCCAACAGACTCATTCAGTACTACTTTGAGAAGGGAAAAGGAGAAGAGGGCAAAGTCCAGACACAGGAAAATGTGGGTGAGGGCTTCAAATGCCAGGCTGAAGAAGCATCAATCTTAACTCATTATTATGACAATTTCATTCCACGAGGGCTACAACGTACAAACACAAAAAGAAATGAATTGAACCAGCAATTTTTCTTGTTACAATTTACTAGCGTTCATCCGACCCACACAATTATTCCTTCAATGGCCATTTCTGTGAAAGATCCCTCTGAATGGTGTTTTGCAGGTTCTCAAGCCTCAGCAGAGGACAAAGGAAGAGGGATGTGCTGTTGCCTACTGCCATGGCAACGCAAGCCACCCCAGGTCCGAACCACTCACTATCTTCTTCCTGCTTTGTAACAGTTCAGCACTTCGAGGGGTGGGGGGAAGGCAAGCTTCAGATGCTCTAAGCACAATGGTGACCCTGCTGCCATTGATTCATCTAACTAGATAGAGCACCTACTACATGCTGCGGGGGGGCAGGGGGGGATGGCAGTGAACAAGGAAGATGGGGACCCTGTCCTCATGACCTCTTTATAGGTGGGACCCAAATGAAAAAAAAAAAAAAAAAAATAGAAGACCATTCAAAGCACTCCTTAAGTTTTAAAGCAATTAATGAGGGTGATGTGGCAGTCAACGCTGAGGGATCTGAGTACATGCCTCTTTTTTTGGGGGGGAGGGGGTCAGAAAAAGACCGCAGTCTCTGAGGAAGTGAAATGTGACTTGAGATAGGACTGATGAAAAAGAGTTGGTATGCCCAAGAGCCTAGAGACAAGTGTCTTGGTAGAGACCACAGCAAACGTAATGACTATAAGGGAAGCAGCAGCTTAGCACACTGAAGAGGGTATTAATGATGCTTGGTGAGTGAGTGACAGATGGCTGGAAGGCAACAGATTAGAAGGAGCGGTGTGGTCATCATCTGGGGCTTTGTAGCCATGATTTGACTTTTATTCTACGTGCCATCTAAATGAAAGCTCATCTCTTTCCAAACTTCATGCTTCAAAATCAAGTGCTAATTAATGGCAGCTACCTCTAACACCTAATACCTGACATAAATTTATGCTCCAAAGGAGACCACTTTTTGTTGACTATTATAAAGACCCTTGAGCTGTTTTAAGGATTCATTCTAGCAAAGAGTGTACTCATTTTTCAACACAGATAATATTAATTTCATTGAGAAGAGGGGCTTATATATTTTATGAACATTTGCAACCTTTTCTCACTTTCTTTACCTCTTTCTGGAACTTGAGGGCCTGGCCACACACTCTATTACTACACTGATCCGAATTCCACTCTCCCCACCTCTTCACAACTTTCAGAGCACAGCTCAGGACCTACTCATGCTCACAAAGCTTTCTCTCATTCTTCAGCTTCCTTAGCTATCTCTTCCCCTTCCTTGAACTGAGAATAGAGAAAGACAGATATATACGCACACAATTCAACCCCTACTCACTGAATTCAGCAGAACCATGGCTGTTAAATTTCATCTCCTTTGATTGTAAGCCTTTAGAAGACTACACATTAAATGAAGTCTAGTCTAAGATTTCGATCAATATTGGATTGATTTCACACCAGAAACGAGGGCATATTCTCAACTTTAGATCCAGGTTCACAACTGCCAGTACGCTTGCCCCTCCAAATTTGTCAGAGATCAGAGATGGTCATGAAAGAGACAGTGTTGATTTCCAAAATGCCCATGTATTTTGGAAGTCTCATTCTTATCAAGAGTTTGGGGCTCTCTTCACCAAATATTTTAATTTAACACAAGCAACCCTGACAGGTTTCCATTTCCTTTTTTCTTATTCAAAGCCTGCTCCGGCCACCTGCACTATCGTTTGTGACATGAAGTAATGCTAATGTGGCCAAGAGGTGGGCTGGAGGAAGGAAACGCACAGGAAATGGGTAACCCACAAATGGGATAACCGTCCTGAAGGGGAGGGATGATGCCTGAAATTGTAATTACGAAAATTGAAGAAAACCAGCCGCCTATGGAAACCATATGTGCTCAAAGTGGAGCAATTACATTTCTTTCTTTCACCTTTGCTTCTGTTGTCTCTGCCTTTACCGTGACATCTCCTTGTACCAACTCATCTGCCAACATGGTACTGGCGGAAGGAGAAGGAGGGAAAATAGCCAACTGATAATTTCATTTGGAAAATCTAATACATCGGGCAGCAAAAATGTCAAAGAAAAAAGAAAAAGATTGTTAGAGCTAGGGGGGTTTCTGCTAAATGAGTAATAAGGTCAGCAGATGTTTAACTAGGACCCTAAATCCTGAATGTGATCCTTAGATTTTTAACACATATTTCAAGTGGTCCAGGATTCCAAACGTTTTTTTTTTTTTTTGTCTTTTTGCCTTTTCTAGGACTGCACTCGTGGCATATGGAGGTTCCCAGGCTAGGGGTCTAACAGGAGCTGTA
This sequence comes from Catagonus wagneri, assembly GCA_004024745.2. Lineage (NCBI taxonomy): Eukaryota > Metazoa > Chordata > Mammalia > Artiodactyla > Tayassuidae > Catagonus > Catagonus wagneri. The sequence goes on from PVHT020000021.1 coordinate 4,144,816, forward strand.
GCCACCGGCCTTCGCCACAGCCACAGCAACGCGGGATCCGAGCCGCGTCTGCAACCTACACCACAGCTCACGGCAAAGCCGGATCCTTAACCCACTGAGCAAAGCCAGGGATTGAACCCGCAGCCTCATCGTTCCTAGTCGGACTCGTTAACCGCTGAGCCACGACGGGAACTCCCAAACATGTTTCTAAAGTCACTGTTTCATATGCACAACGTATGCAAAGAGGAAAGACTATAGAAAATACTGATGATAGTCAATGCTGCCCCAATGAAAGGGAATGAATCATCCATTTAACTGCATAATTCAAATGATCTTTATTTTATTTTTTCCTTTACAGGGCCACACCTGCAGCATATGGAAGTTTCCCAGGCTAGGCGTTGAATCGGAGCTGCAGCTGCCAGCCTAAGGTACAGCCACAGCAACACCAGATCTAAGCTGAGTCTGTGACCTACACCACAGCTCATGGCAACACCAGATCCTTAACCACTGAGTGGGGCCAGGGATTGAACCCACATCCTCATGGATACTAGTTGGGATTCATTTCTACCACACCACAAAGGGAACTCCCTTTTTTTTTTTTAATTTATATATTTTTTCCAAAATTGTCTTTAAACTGGGCTCTATTTCCTTGAGAGCAATCTATGTGATAGCATCACTTGATTAAAAGGAACACATGTTAGCCATATTATCCTAAGATTCAGTCAACATGTTGAGAAGATCCATGCCAGAGCAAGAACTAAGACTGGTTTCTCGAATTGTGTTACCACGCACGCATAGACTGGTATATGAAGCTGATGAGAACCGCAGATGTGTACTGTATAGGTAAAGTAAATAACTCTAGTAAATACATGCACCTTCAGTTCTGAATAATGTCCTGTATTTCATTGACAGTCTAGGCACAGAGGATAAAGTATTTAGAAAGGACACAAAACAGCAAATACCTGCTGAAATAATGGTTACTATCTTGGTCTCTTATTTTCTTATCCATAAAAGCTTTTATTCTTTTTAGGAATGGCATTTTAGAGAGATTGTTGTGTGAGTTCTAGAAATGGCCTTTTCCATACCAGGGTTATGAGCTATTTTGCTTAAAAACCACTCTGGGTGTGTTCACTTCTCCTGTGCCTTTACAAACATATCACAGTGTTTGTTCGATGAAAGATCAGTTTATACCCAAAATAAACACCTTTGTTATGCTCCTACCATATTTTGTTCAGAATGGGGGGTCAGGAGAGGAACCCTCAGTGTGACTATTTTTAAACTTTTTCAGGTTCTTAAGGTCTCCAGTGAACTGCCAGTCTATATGCTGCCAGTAGCCTGCTAACATTGAAAACATCTGTTGTTCATTGTCATTGATACAGGGGCTCATAAGACCTCATCTCTGGCTATACAATGTCAATAAGACAGCAGAATTAAATACACTTTTTTTTTAATTTTAAGAAACAGACTCACAAATATAGAAAACTTGTGTTTACAAAGTGGGGGCAGGTGGGATAAACTATGAGCTTGGGATTAACAGATACACACTACTTTATATAAAAACAAGGTCCTGTTGTATGGCATAGGGAGTGTATTTAGTATCTTATAATCTACAATGGAAAATAATCTGAAAAAGAATATATATGTGTATACATACATATAGACATACACATAATTATAAAACTGAATCACTTTGTTGTAAACCAGAAACACATCATAAATCAACTATACTTCAATAAAATAAATACAAAATTAAACTGTTAAATAAATAAGAATTTTAAACTGTTTTATAGAAAAATTCATAAACATATGAAATTCCTTTTTTTTTTTTTTTTTTGTCTTTCTAGGGCTGCACCTGCGGCATATAGAGGTTTCCAGGCTAGCGGTCTAATTGGAGCTGCAGCTGCTGGCCTATACCCACAGCCACAGCAACACCAGATCCGAACTGTGTCTGCGACCTACACCATAGGTCATGGCAACGGTGGATCCTTAACCCATTGAGCGAGGCCAGGGATCGAACCCACAACATCGTGGTTCCTAGTTGGATTTGTTTCCACTGCACCACGATAGGAACTAAAGAAATTCTTTATAAAATTTGGAGTCTAAGATTTCTAAGCAACGGAAAAAAAATAGAATTTAAGTAGAAATATAACTGACATCTACTTGATCCTTACCATGACCAAGCCTTGTGTTAATCATTTCATATGGACTAGCTTCATTTAAGACCCAGAACAACTATTGGTAAGAGCTAAAGAAAATGAGATTTAATCAGCTGAAGTAAGCTTCCAGAGTTCAAAATGCTGGTCAACAGCAGAATTAGGATTCAAAACCAATCTGACACCATACCATCGTGCTCTGGAAACTCTTCTTATAAAAGTTGAAACAAAAAGGAATTAGGAGGGCAGAAGACATGCAGACTCAGATAAGGAGTCCAAGAGTGGGTGTTGGACAATACAGTACCAGTAAAGCAATTCAAATAATAGTAATATCATTGGTCTTAGCATTGTATATTCAAGGGACAAGGTTGAATATAGGTCGAAAAGACTCTGGAGGCCTTCTAATGCTTCCTCATTACACTTACTGAAACACATTTTTTTTTGGTCTTTTTGTCTTTTTTAGGGCCATATCCGCAGCATATGGAGGTTCCCAGGCTAGGGGTCCAATCGGAGCTGTAGCCACTACACCACAGCCACAGCAACCTGGGATCTGAGCCCTGTCTGCGACCTACACCACAGCTCACGGCAACGCCAGATCCTTAACCCACTAAGCGAGGCCAGGGATTGAACCTGTGTCATGGATGCTAGTCGGGTTGGCTAACCAATGAGCCATGACGGGAACTCCTGAAACATTTTTTTAAAGCACATCGCTAGTTTCTATTTAAATAGTTTCAGGGAGTTCCCTTCATGGCTCAGTGGTTAACGAATCCGACTAAGAACCATGAGGTTGCGGGTTCAATCCCTGGCCTTGCTCAGTGGGTTAAGGATCCGGCGCTGCCGTGAGCTGTGGTGTAGGTCGCAGACGCGGCTCGGATCCCGCGTTGCTGTGGCTGTGGCGAAGACTGACAGCTACAGCTCCTGTTAGACCCCTAGCCTGGGAACCTCCACATGCCGCGGGTGCAGCTCTGCATAAAGGCAAAAAGACAGAAAAACAAAAAAAATAGTTTCAATGACTGGGAGCTCACTTCTTTACTAAATAGTCAATGATGCACTGGTAAATCAGTTCTTTTGGTAAATCCGGTCCTTGAAAAGAAAATCTCTTTACTTCTAGTGTTTGCCAATTTCCATGGTGTAAATACACGTCATGACTAGTTTTAAGATACCACACTTACGAAATGTGTAACAGTAAGCTTTCATGAGCTGTTAGAAGGCCACATAGTACACTACTGGAAACAAGTCCCTTACTCTCCCTCTAGTTAAGTCGCCAGTTCCCAGAGGTCTGCCATCTGCTCCTCAGTACACTTGACCCTGAACAACACAAGGTTTAGGGAGCTGACACTCCACACAATCAAAAATCCATGTATGGAGTTCCCATCATGGCTCAGCAGTAAGAAACCTGACTAGTATACATGAGGGACACAGGTTCGATCCCTGGCCTTGCTCAGTGGACTAAGGATCTGGCGTTGCAGTGAGTTTTCGTGTAGGTTGCAGATGTGGCTCGGAGCCCATGTTACTCTGGCTGTGACATAGGCCCGCAGCTACAGCTCTGATTTTCAAACCCTAGCCAGGGAACTTTCACATGCTGTGGGTGTGTACCTAAAAAAGACCAAAAGAAAAGAAAAAAGAAAATCCATGTATAACTCATAGCCAAGCCCTCCGTATCTGCCTTTCCCCATCACAGATTCAACCAACCATGAATCGTGTAGTGTTACAGTATTTACTACTGAAAAAAAGTCCATGTATAAATGCGATGGTGCAGTTCAATCCTGTGTTCAGGGGCCAGTTGTACTTGGGAACCACTAGGAAGTACCTAAGATTAGTTTTCTCCTTTGCCAGTTTAAAGTTTCTTTCCCAAGGCTATCTAAAGGAATTGGACTTTTGCCATCTGTGAGCTCACAAGCTGATGTGCCCTCCTTGGGATGTATGACGTAGAGATTTTGTGACTCCAAACCCAAGGCTACCTTCACTGATTTTAACGACTCTAAATAAGTTAAGGAAGTCCTAAATCATTTACTACTATATTTATGAGCCAATTTGAAGGATTTCAAAATCTTTGATATCACACATATTCCAACAACAACAAAAAAAGATATCCCTGGCCAAAAAAGTTCCAGTGTCCATTATTCAAGAATGATTGCTCAGGTTGTAAATTTTCCAGAAATTACAAGGAAACCCAGTATATTTAGACAACACCAAACTCAGCTAGTAAGGGACACTAGCTTGGAAAATCAGGTAGAGGAAAGATTAAATTCCACCTCTGCTACTTTCCAGCTGTATGACGTTTTCTAGTAACCTAACTTCTTAAAAGCTGATCTGTAGTTTAAATGCAGAAAACGGCCATAACGATTGAAGAAGATAAAATATGAACAAACAGATGTCTCCAAATCACAGGAGGCATCAGCACTGCTAATAGTTTACAGAAGAAGACCTTGGTTTAAAAAAAAAGAAGAATGCTTACTACAAAATAAGATGATGATTCTCTTCATTGTCTGGATAAATAGGTTAGGTAAAATTGAAAGGACAATTGATCCTTTGGAAGGATAGCTAGAATGATTTGAATATTTTACATTTGTGGCTGGCGGGCCTCAGCTGGTGCATGGAAATTAGGGATATAGTGTAGGAGGAGAGAATAGTGTTTAATTATTTCCTGGTACATTGGTCAAATTACCTCTCATGCATCATCATGTTTTACTCCTCTTATTTATACCAGTATTCCAACTCTGCTAGAACCATGGATCACATCTACCATAATATAATTCTGATAGGGGGGTCATTTCTCACTTTAAAAACTTTAAGAATGTTCTACCTAATACCAAAGAAACATCAGAAAATAGCAAACATGAGGAGAATAAGGGCTGTTGTACAAAATATGCCCAAAAAGGGGATAATGAAAATAAATCTAGTTCCTAAAGTTCCACTCATAATTGAGAATCAAAAATTGAGGCAGTAGAGTCGAAAGATTTTTTTTTTTTTTTTGGTCTTTTTAGGGCCATGCTCCATGGCATATGGAAGTTCTCAGGCTAGGGGTTGAATTGGAGCCACAGCTGCTGGTGTTTGCCACAGCCACAAGAACACCAGATCCACACCATGTCTGCAACCTACACAGCAGCTCACTGCAATGCCAGTTCCTTAACCCACTAAGGGGGGCCAGGGATCGAACTCACATCCTTATCGATACTACTAGTCATGTTTGTTACCACTAAGCCACAATGGGAACTCCCCCTCATGAAAAGGAATATACAAAAAATATATATGTGTGTGTGTGTGTGTGTGTGTGTGTGTGTGTATGTATAAAGTCACTTTTGCTGTACAGCAGAAAATAGCATAACATTGTAAAGCCACTATATTTGAATTTTAAAAATCTTGTATCCTTTAAGGAATCTCTACATGTCTTAATGTTAAGAAAACACTAAGCTACATCACCCAGCCACGTTGCTAAAGGGTAATAAGAGTCTCTGAAACTTACTGGGCATTTCTGAGACAATAAAACCAAGCTTATGTTTACATGTCTCTTATAAGTGGTACTGGAGAAACTGGACAGGTGGATGTAAATCAATGAAACTAGAATACACACTCACGACATGCACAGAAGAAACTCAAAATGGCTTAAAGACATAAGACAGGATAAAACTCCTAGAAGAGCACACTGGCAAAACATTCTCTGACATCAGTGATACAAATGTTTCTTAGGTCAGTTTCCCAAGGCAATCTAAATAAAAATAAAAGTAACCCAAGGGGACCTAACCAAACTTGCAAGTTCTTGCACAGCAAAGGAAACTGATTTCCTTTTCTTTATATATCAATTTGTCTCTTTAGTGTATGTCTCCCACACGGGACTGTAAACTCTGTGATGGCAGCTTCTTTGCCTTCTTTATTTCTGTGTTCACAGTTTAACACATGTAAGTTCAATAATTATATGCCAAATGAATGAATAGATTTTGTTTTACAAAGTCACTGTAGGTCTTATAAAACATACAGGATATCAAGGAGACAGTTGGGAGACAGCTCTAGTGATTGAGAGATGACAGTGGTCTAGATTAGTGGGGCCAGTAGAAACTAAGGTATTTGAAATATAGTAGGCAATGTACATGTTTGTTGTTAATGACAATGAATGCATAGAGAGAGGAATCAAGAATGATCAAAAATCTGGCTTGGACTACACAGCAAAGGATAGGAACACTTACTGAAAAAAGAAACACAGGAAGAGAAGAAAATTTACTTGGGGAATGAAAATATTGAGTTTGGTTTCAGAAATATGGAAATCGAAATAACATCCAAACAGGAGTAGCCTGTAGTGATTGGATATGTGGATCTAAATTTTCTTTCTGCCCAGGCCCACTACTGAATTCTTCCTAAAATGTTGGCATCATGCTATTATTTCCCACCTCAAATCTTTTTCACATCTATAAAGCACTAACATCTTGGACTCTAACTTGCTCCACAATCTGGCAATGAACATATACTGCCTAGTGCCATTTGTTTCCTCAAAGTTAAAAAAAAAAAAATTATAAGGGCAGCATACAGTGCATAAATTTGATAGTCTTAGTAAATTTGAGGTCGTTACCACCTGTGGCTGGAAGCAAAATTTGGCACAGTTTTCCACCACTCCCTGTGCCATGAAGCAAGGAGGTTTTTCTTCACCCTTCAATGCTGGGTTGGTCTGGTAACTTGCGTTGGCCAAAAGAAAGTAGCAGAAATAACAGTGCCCCAGTTCCACACCTTCCAAACTCTCTCTTGTAATCCTTCCTGGCCGCCAAAGGAACAAGCCAAGGTAGCCTGCTAGAAGATGAGAGGCCATGCAGAACAGTTAAAGCTGTCCTGGCTAAAACCACAACAGACTAGCTAGCACCCAGCTGACTTAGAATGGCTCAAAGATGTACTTATAAACCATCAGGATACCAGAGAACAGTCCAGCTCAGTTCAGTCCAAATTTGAGATGTGCAGAATCATCAATCTAATCAAGGGCTATTGTTTTAAACCACAAAATTTGGGGAGTGGTCTTTAACAAACATATTAAGTTATAAATCTAAGGGAAGTAAGCAACACCAGAAAGACAGGAGGGGAAAATTCACTATCAAAGGGCAACAGTTTATCTGGAAAAGAAGAAGTGGCTACATAATTGGGGAGGAAGTGCAGTAAGGACACTTAATGTACAATTCTAAAGCACATTCTAAGATCCCTGTAATTCACTCCCTTCAGAGGAAGCCCACTGAGGGTTTGGGATGGACATGCTCTCAAACTGAGTTGGGATGATTTTTGTACACCTATAATTGTAATAAAATTCATTAAATAAAAAAAAATAAAAACAGAGGAAGCCCAGTGCTTTTTTTTGTTCACCCCATCCAGCCTTCAGATTAGCAAATTCTAATTATACATAGGTTATATCTTCTTAATGAAATCACAAGCCACTTCTAGTAATGAAGTCTGTATTTTGCATCTCTAGGGTTCACAGTAAAAATACTCAATAATTTATGAATTGGTACTTATTTAAGAGAAAAGGCAGAAGTAAATTCTGAGATAAAATGCAGAAGAAAATTTATAGAGTTAAGTCGTAAAGACAGGTATTAGAAAAGGTTCAAATCAGATCTAGAAATCTTTGTCGTCACTCATGGACACATGCTTATTCAACTTGGCCAAAAAAACAAATCAAGAAAAAACAGAGGAAATGTGCCAGGACTAAAGCCTCCACCATATAAGATGAGAAGGTATTCATTTGGAGGTGCTGATTATGCTAATAACCCCCCTAACGGCACGCAATACTCTTGGCAGAAGATGTCAGAAGAGATGCAACATGGTGACTTATGAGCTATTATCCCCTTACAGGCCTGGTGGGAAATTTATCCTGGCTGGAAAGGAATTCAGGCGGGCAGGTCTGTTTCATTTGGAACAATACAGGGCATGATGAAAGTAAACACTTCATGACTCTTCTCTGCAGTCCTGTCAATGGTTCAATTTTAATATTGCCTTTCCTTCTATGTCATGCAGTAAGTTCTATGAGTTGAGGAGAGGCTCACTGTGTTACTAAATGACTTTCTTCCTGACTACAGATGAATCAAGCACCAAGTATTTGTAATATACTACACTTTGCCCAAATTGTGCAATTAGTAAATTAGTGAACTGTGTTTGTTTAGGGATGATCTCAATTGAAATGTTTTCCTTAAATGCCGATAAAGCCAAAAAATAATTCCTACGTTGGAACTCATGAAAATGAATTTGAGAAGCAACTGAGCTGCATTATTTAGTAATTATGCAAACATTAGCAAGAAGCAAACCTCATTCCTTTCTAAAATGTAACTTATTTGCTTACAATGTTTACAAAATTCTGCTTGCATAGAACTCTTCACCCTCTTGTCTCTTCTATGCATAAATCTTACTCAGAAACTCTTATCTCTTCTTTTATCACCAAGATCTCAGGAAGAAGAGCTATCAGATTGGAGGATTTCTTCTTCTCTTTAAGATGAGTAGGATGCAGTATGGTTTGGGTAAGCCTAAACAACGGGCTTCGGAGCTCAATTCCCCCACCTTTTATTTTCTCAAAGCCACAGAATTTTGAGAAAAAAATGATAGAAAACACTATTTTTCTAATATTAGCAACACAAGGTCAAAGAGGACGGAACAAATATCATTTGAAACTATGTGAACATACCCTTAATAATGTCATGTTTCTTTGTTTATATTATTTCATAAATGGTAATTCTTATGAAACATAACAGTCAAAGCAGTCATTTTTCAAATGAGAAAAAATCCATTTTACAGTTAGAAAAATAATGAAGAACTAGCATAAAGTTGTATAACATCCACTCAAATCTTCAGTCATTCTGCAATCAGGTTTTGACTACATCATCATTTTCTCTTAAATGGATGGATAGATGAATGGGTGGGTGGATGGACGCATGGACAAATGGACAGAGGAAAAGAGGGACAGATGGATGGACAAAGAATGGACAGACAAGCAAACTAATCGACAATGCATGCATGTTACCTCTCAAGTCCTATCACATTGCAATTTTTTTTTTTTTCAAATTTATTTTGAGGGATGTGTACCAGTCCAGGAAGAAATTCTGAACGGTAAAAGCTTCCTTGGTCAATCAACTTCCCTGGGTCAGTCTCTCAAACTCAATAGATTAGATGCTCCCAAAGGAGATTTTCAGTAAAGGTCAAGTCACAAAATGAAACGTATGTGGAAGGAAGAGGATACAGAGGAAAGAAGAGGAAGAGAGGGTCAAATTCATGTGACAGCAGAGCTGCGCATATTCAGTTGATGTACAGAGCTATTAGCTCATCCCTTTCTAGAAGGATCACTTGAACTTTCTTAATAGAGCATAAGCTTAACTTATTTAAATTTCATATAGTGAGCAGCATATATTTGGTCTCAAACATTAACAGTTTCCCTAATTTTTGTCTCAAAAGTGGCACTAAAGTAGATACCCTTAAAAGAACAAAAAAATATGTACTAGTCTGTTGGAATTACATATAAAATAGGATGTGGAATTTCAAAGAGCCTTTTCAGATTTTAACTTTGTTTCTCTCTGGATATCTTAAATTTCTGACTCAACTTTGTGAAGGTTCTGAAGGGTTTTCACTATGCCCTCTAATAAGTCATTACCTCACATACATTTAGTGAGGTAAAGAAGCCTGTCATAATTGTGGTCTAGAAACTCTAAGAAGAGGGAATAATATTACAAGTGTCAAAACTCTTAATATTAAGGGATCATATCAGGAAGTGATAAGGTAGTCAGAATTCACAGGGCCATAACTTAATTGCAGACAAAATCTGAATTCACTTCTGCTTTCCTGTCAGCCCAAGAGCCCCCTCTAACATCCACAAATCTTTTCTTTTTCCTGGTAACATGAATTCTCCAGGTATATACCTAGTCTCTTTTTAATAGAATCAAAAGAATAGGTCTGATATTTATTTATAGTGGACCAAAAAAATAAATGGGCTGCTTAGAAAAAGAGAAAAAAAAAATCTTTCATATAAATAAATGTGATTTGGAGTTCCTTTTGTGGCTCAGCAGTTAACAAAACCGACTAGGAAAAATGAGGTTGTGGGTTCGATCCCTGGCCTCACTCAGTAGGTTAAGGATCTGGAGTTGCTGTGAGCTGTGATGTAGGTTGCAGAAACGGCTCAGATCCTGCGCTGCTATGACTGTGGCACAGGCTGACAGCTATAGCTCCAATTCAGTCCCGAGTCTGAGAACTTCCATAGGCAGCAGAGGCGGTGCTAAAAAGCAAATAAATAAATAAATAAATAAATAAATAAATGTGGTTCATTCTGTCAACTTTTCTTTTCTCCTTTAGGGTACAAACCAATGACCCCTAAACTTAATGGGTGAAAAAAATCATTATTATGGCTCATAGCTCTACGAGTTAGCAGGGCTCAGCTGGGTGGTCCTCCCTCAGGGCCTTTCATGCAGTTGCAGTCAGATGTCCACTGGGGCTGGAGGCACATGAAGCCTTGACTGATGTGGAAATTTAAGATGGCTTCTTCATTCACATGAAGAGCTGAAGAATTTTCAAGCCATTTATTTTCAACCCATTTATTTATTAATGCAAACTTGTACCAGCTGAGGTCCTGCTAAAGAACCTATGGCTACCGTGTAATTTTATTCCATAATAGCTAGAGGAATGGCAGTTTCATTAGCATTTCTTTACATCTGTTAACTGCCAAAACATTTCATTCACTCACTTTTGTTTTATTACGTTGTTTTAAATTTTCTAGTACTGATTAAAAGCTTTCTAGATGCTAAGCCTCCATCACGGGATGAGAAAACACATGGTCTGGTCTTCACAATTTGGAGTAGATAATAATAAATAGGCAATGAGACAAAATATAATTAAAGATTATGGCAATAGTTATGAAGGAAATAAAAAAGAGACCTTGAATAACAAAAAGGGAAATGTGTTATTAAATTTATACCTTGAGTTCTTTACAATTTTACTACTATTGAGCTGACTTCTATTCAATGAACACAGAAACTTGATGTTGAAAAAAAATGTTAGTAGGTATCAGACAATAAACCCCAGCCTTAGAAAAGCCAGTTAAAGCAAAATTTAGATTCTAGACTTAATGCCATTTAAAATTAAAAAGCAAAGTAAAACAAAAAAATATTTTCACATTTCAAATAAAAACTTAAAATCAAAACATTTTCTAAGACAAACAAAATCCTAACAATAAAGAGCGTGATATATGCCAGCACTGAGACACATCCACAGAAAAATAAATCTATTTATGTTGCAAAGCAAAAACAATCTCACCTCTGACAATCAGCCCAATCAATTCAGATAGCTACTAAAAACTTGCTTTAACATTGTTCCTTCTGGACTAAGGAAAAATAATTGTCTGCCTCTACCTGACATCTTTGCTTTCATTGTTCACTTGAAAATGTAAATGAGTATAAAATCTACAAAGTGGCCTGAAAGAAAAATGAAATATTTTGCTTGGACAGGCCCATAATAGCACCAGGGCTTCTTTGCCTGTGGCAAGTAGTAGATGCTTCAGAAAAGATGAAGGATTCCATAATACATTTGTTTAGCTACTCCAACAAGGAACCTACAGAAAAGATTGCCTCTTTGACCTTGTGTGATTCTCTCCAGAGCCTGAAGTATAATGAGCAAGAAAACCTTCTTTTTCTGCAACCCACACTAGCAAGCATAATTGCAAATGTTTTTCTTATTAATAAAAAGAAGTTGAATCCTTTTAAAGAATCTAACCAAGAGACTTGCTTTAGAGAAAAATTAGAATTCCAAAAAAGTAGTTATACAAACACAGTGGCATGTCTTCATTTACAGGCCACGGATGCTGAACTTTTATAGTAACTCTTATAATGGCATATTCAGGGTAAACTGGATCACTGCTCTTGTAACTCAAGACACTTCTTTTCCCCATTCACTAATGAAACACAGTTAAATTCAAAACTAATGTTGCAGCTTTCTACAGACACATTCACCAGGATTCTATACATATTTTAGAACACAGTTTTCCAAGCATCTGTGGTCCTTCCTATCTAATTAGCAAGCTTTTCACTGGTAATTAAATATTTCACAGACAATCATGGTCCAAAACATCTCCACATCTGACAGTGGTATGTTTTCCCCTTTGACTCTGGATAGGGATTTCCAAAGTAGAAAAAGTGGAGAATTATATTGAAAGATGTTAAAATGGAGCTGAAGAAATCCAAACAGCTGTGTATCCACCACAGCAGAAAAACTATGCTTTTCCATTTCATTCTGCAACACTTTATTTTCATTAAAAAGGAAAAAAGGGCACAGTGAACTATGAAAGGAAAGGTCACTGTACCTAAAAGACTATAACTAAAACAAACAAGCCAAAAATAAAGCTTCCTTTAAAAACATGGGTTTAGGAGTTCCCGTTGTGGTGCAGCGGAAACAAATCCACCTAATACCCACGAGGATAAAGGCTCAATCCCTGGCCTCACTCAATGGGTCAGGGATCTGGTGTTGCCGAGAGCTGTGGTGTAGGTCTCAGAAGCAGTTTGGATTCCCCATTGCTGTGGCTGTGGTGGAGGCTGGCAGCTCCGATTTGACCTCTAGCCTGGGAACTTCCATATGCCACCAGTATGACCCTAAAAAGCAAAATAAAACAAAACAGAATTGGTTTAATCTATAAATCCTAAAATGACTTTCTAGTAAGGAAGAAATTGTTCATTTGGAACGTTTTCAGTTAAAGAAAAGAAAGCCCAATGAATATAGTCAGAAAAGTCACTCAATTATCACTAAAGAAAACACTAAGAAATCAGTATAGTACAGTAGCTGAATGAAATGGTTAAGAAACCAGACTCCTTGTATTTGCTCAGCCACCATGCTTAGCTGACCTCTGTCCTCTGAAAGCTCCTCTTCATTGCAAGATAACTGCCACAGCTCTCCTTATTATATCCCTCACAAGTATCATAAACAGGAAGGAAGGAAGAAGTCATAAAAAGTTTGTACTCACAAGAGAAGTCCCTCCATATCAGTAAATGTTTACTGACATACTTCTACTACTTAGTTATTCATTGTTTATCTGAAATTCAAATTAAATGGATGTTCTACATTTTAATTTACTAAATGTGGCCACCCTTAGAACCACCAGTCTAACAGAAGGTAACTTTGTAGAATGATAATAATTTGTCTCCTAGTTTACTCAACTGCATCTGATTTTTAGGGAGAATTTAATATTGCTATAGCAGGAAATATACAAAATAGGCTTCTTCATATACAAAATAGGCTCTGAAGAATCTAATTCCAGTTTCAATAGGATAATGAAAACCACCTAAATCTCAATCTCTTCAAAAAAAGAAAAAAAATACAGCTCAAATAGGAGAAAATATTCAAATATTGACAACACAAATCTACCCCATACCTAGGTGAAAAAGAGTATAACAAACCTCCAAAATACACATTAATGGGAGAAAAACACGATAATCCCACAGAACTAGCTCTGGCAATGATGTCAGGTAGAGACTGAGTAGAAGTTAAAGGAGCAAAATGCCTGTGGTGAAAGAACACAAATAAAACCACCACACAGTGCAAAGGAGCAGAGATGGCCACCTTGGAAAGCATCATTTCTGGGGAAGCAGGGGGAACTTGGAAGGGGTGCTCTGTGATGAATTGATGGGAAAGGAGTTAAGAAGACAAACCACCTTCCTTCAACTCCCTCTAAAAACACTGACCAAAACAATATGCTGTACCAAAATACTAGCATGTTGTTGAACTATGGAACTTATTAACCAGTCAGCTTTCTACACACAACTGTTACTTAGGGTCTAAGAAAAGAAAACATCTCAAAGTGAAATGGAATCCAGTAAACAACTATGCATTCAATGTTTCCACAAGAAAAAAATATAAAGTGAATCAAAATATTCCAGTTTACACAAATTCTGCTTTAAAAAAATCTGTAATGGAACACAAGAACCTAAATGAAATACACTAAAATAGAATCTGAGACAGGAAAATATATTTCAAATTAAAAAATTCTAGAACATTATATGGACAGAAAAAGGAAGATGTGAAACTAGAGTTGACTAAATCCTAAAAGTAAACCAAAGACAAAATTACGTTAAAAATAAAAGCTGAAATTACAAAGTGTCTGTGAGAGGACTGATTCAACTGAAGATATAACCAGGAACAAAGGAAAGGCATAAATAATGTGGAAAGAATAAAAATAAAGCAGTGGTCAAAAGGATTCAAGAGCAAGTAAGTAATAAAACAGGCAAAGAAGATCCAATATGCTTAAAACTGTGTCTTTTATATATGTATATATATATATATATATATATATTTTTTTTTTTTTTTTTTTTTTTCCTCCTCTCTTTTTCTCTGGCTACACTGATCTTTAACCTGATGCACCATGGTGGGAATTCCAAAACTACACCTAATTTTTAAAGCACAAAATCCCCTGGGCCTCTAGACTTAAAAAAAAAAAGACTCACCTGCAAAGAAAGAAAAATCAACCAAGGAATCTTTCATGTATCAAGATTATATTATTTATACAACTAAGGACTCAGGAAATACTGTACTTGCAAGACCCTCCTAGGTTGTCTAGCAGAAGATGTGCTTTATCCAACCAAGATATGACCTGCAAAAGAATTGATGGCATGCATGAAAATATAATTAACTGCTTCTAAGAATAGAAGCAAAGGTGGGAACAAGGATGGAAGAAGACTAAGCGTGTGCTAGGTGTTCTGACAAAGTAGCAATAATGACTGGAAGATGGGAGGGGAAAAGAAATAGAAATGGTAAAATAGAATAAGCTAATGAATAGCTGGATAGGTAAGAGTTCAAGGATATGGGTTAAAGTCCATAACCCAAATATAGAAGCTAAAGTGAGAAAAAAGAACTGAGGAAGTTTAAAAGTTATTTGTCTTAATCACTAAAAAATAATATAAACCTTCCCCAAAGCCAAAAGATATTATTTCAAAAGAGTAAAAAGAGGCCACATAATGAAACACAGTAAAATAACACAATACAAATCATTTATATCATAATATGACAACAGGTCAATAACATGACAAGAGTTTGGTCTTGTTTTGGTCATATCTATAAACGTAAATGGGCTTAAAAAGTCTCCACTAAAAGAAAAATGCATTAAGACTGGCTCACAAAGCAGACTCAACTCCAAAAACAGAGTTAAGTTAAATGTCCAAGAACAAAGGGTTACGGTAATGCAAATTATACAAAAGCAGGCATTGTGTTTTTGACATCAGCTGAAACACACAGAAGGGCCATTTCTCATCTATCAAGCTAACCAAAATGCAGCCATTGACAAAGTGGCAAGGTGAGGAGAGCAAGTTCTCTCAAACGTGGTTAATGGGAATACAAACTGTTCTAGCCCCTGCTGAGGAGGATTAGGCAAGACAACATTAAAACTACATTTGCTTCCACCTTTTGACTGAGCCATCCTGCAGGTAGGCGTTTACTCTGAAACTACACCTCCAAAGACACATGAAAACATATGCACAAGCTTATTCACTATGGGTTATGTGTAAAAACAAAATAGCAAACACAAACTAACTGTGCATTCATCGATGTCTAGTCAAATCAATTATAGTAACTCTCCCATAACACAGCTGTGAAAAAAAAAAAAAGAGGATCTCTAGGAACCAATAAGGAATGATTTCTAGGGTAGAGTAAATGACAAAAGCAAAACGGAAAAAGGCCTTTTTAGTATTCCATGTATCTCACTTTGATACACATGTTCCAAAATACATTTCAATTAATAAAATTAAATATATTAAGATGGGGGAAGGAGCTCTAAAAGGGAACAGAACAGAAACAAACCAGGACAGACAGCAGCCATCCAGCCACACCAGGATCCAAGTGAAAGGCAAGCCAGCACCTCCAGACCACCCACCACCCTGTCCACGGACACGGTGCGTTGCTCTGGCTAAGGGGGCAAGGCAGCTGTGTCTTCTTTAAGGTTGACTGGTGAGAGTTTTCCAACAGCTACCTTCATTCACTCTGCCCAAGGAACCTGCATGGAACAAGGATGCTGTCCCAGGCCCCAAGATTTCTACTGGGGCTGGGAGTCTCATGCTACCTATTATCTTATTCACTACTTATGATCCCCTAAATCATTTCATCCCAAAGGTATCTGACAAGGCAGAGACTTCAGGGGTTAGAAAACAAGAACAGGGAACAAAGTGAGGAGAGAAGTAGAAGGTGTGGATCCCCAAGAATTTTGCTCAGAACACCAAAGTAGTGGCTCTCATTTTTTTCCATGAGATTTCTACTAGAAATTACTAGTGGCTGTCTTGTAATCACGAACAGAAAGCTTGGTTCCTGTTGTACCTCTTGGATCAAGTAAGTGAGGCAGGCCCATCTGGGGTAACATGAGCCAATAAATCCCCTCCCCCCTCACACTACTTTTCCTTCTCCCAGTTTGAGCTTAATTTTCTTTCACTTACAATTCAGTCTCAATTGAAACAACATTTCATTTAAAAATGTATAGTCTTGTACAAATAAATGTCACAAACTATTCGTTTACATTCACAGTCCCCTCGCATCGATTCACAAAGCAAACTGGGATAATAAAGGTTCTGAGAAGTCCTGCAATAATAAGGAAACCTTTTAAAATTTGTCCAAATCAGTATGTCCCAACTCCAATGATTTTGAAGATGTCTATGAACAATCCTTAGAAGCCACATTCCATGAGAAACAGTTTCTATAATAACTGTGTGGAAATCACACGCCTGCAAAGAAATCCTGCCATGTTTCATCATTTAATTGCAATATCACTTTAATTTCCATGTGTCGAATTTGAGGTCCAAACAATCAAACCAAAGATTTTAACTCAACATTAAAACGCTGGAGTTCCCATCGTGGCGCAGTGGTTAACGAATCCAACTAAGAACCATGAGGTTGTGGGTTCGATCCCTGGCCTTGCTTAGTGGGTTAACGATCTGGCATTGCCGGGAGCTGTGGTGTAGGTTGCAGCTGTGGCTCGGATCCTGCGTTGCTGTGGCTGCGGTGTAGGCCAACGGCTAACAGCTCCGATTAGACGGCTAGCCTGGGAACCTCCACAGGCCGCGGGTGCAGCCCTAAAATGACAAAATGCCAAAAAAATAACCATTAAAACGCCAAACTATACTATTAGATATTACAGAAAGCTAGCTATTTCCCAGTTTGCCTATGACACAATCTTTTCACATTTGTATCCCCAGCAGGTTGAATTATGCCTGATAGACAGGAGAGCTCAATACATGTTGCTGAATAAATAAAATCATTACCAATTCACATTTTTCTGTGGGAACTGCATTTCCTGTTGCTTTCCTTCACTTTCCCTCCCATTACACATAAAATTAATGCTTTTATTGAGCAGTCTATGGTAACTATTAGTTCTTAAGTCCTGGGAAGACAGAACTAATTCAATGCTCATTAGCGTATACAACTAGTTTAAATGATTTGTTCACTGCACATTTCTTCTACATGTCCAGAGTGAATCAGGTTTGATCATTACAAATGTCTTGAATCTTTCATTTTCTTGGAGAGTCTTGTCTTGCCTCATCTTTCAAACCAATAAAGAATGGCAAGTTTAGCACATTCTTTTCTAAAGCAGGCACATTAAGGGAAATAATTAAATGCTATTGTGCACAAACCTAGTGGAGTTAATTTCATCCCTTCAAAATAGAACTATTAATATCCAGACATCAGGTTGCTGGAACAGATGGTTTTGTTCCTCTCCATTTGTACCTGTGCAAGCTAAAACAACACGTCTCTGTAATATTTTCTGTCCTTCCAAGGACAGCAAAGAATGTGAAATAAACTAAAACATACTGATAAAAAACTATTATAGTAGAATAGACTTAAAATCATGTAATATTTTATATACAGACTTTATTTTTAAAGAATGGAAGATGGTTTGGAGTTCCCATCGTGGCTCAGTGGTTAATGAATCCGACTAGGAACCTTGAGGCTGCGGGTTCGATCCCTGGCCTTGCTCAGTGGGTTAAGGATCTGGCGTTGCCTTGAGCTGTGGTGTAGGTTGCAGACGCGGCTCGGATCCCACGTTGCTGTGGCTGTGGCGAAGGCCAGCAGCTACAGCTCCTGTTAGACCCCTAGCCTGGGAAACTCCATATGCCGCGGGTGAGGCCCTAAATAAGGCAAAAAGACAAAAAAAAAAGGAAGATGGTTTATCTTGAGAAGATTGTGGAGCAACATGAGATGCACTTAAAAATTTGGTAGAAAGAGATGTATTCCAAAGTAATTTCAAACAAGTAATGTGAGCATGTGACATGTGCAGTTTTAATTGTTTGCAGTTACCACTGTGCTGGTAGTAGTATTGTTAATCGAAAATATTGTCACATATAAGAAGATAAAAGTCACATAAGTAAGATAAAACCAGAGACAAATTCTGTTGGTATCACTAAGAAAAGGATTTTCAGCCTGGGAAAAGAAACACAGGTAAGACTGTTGAGGATAAATAAACTCTGCAGAATTATCTTAAATTGAAAATATTTGTTTAAGCTCAGGGTATATTTTATACATAAAAACACTTATTTCCAACTCTGTTCAATAAAAAGGCCTAAGAAAAGCGAATATTATTCCGCCATAAAAAAGAATGAAATAATGCCATGGATGGACCTAGAGATTATCATACTAAGTGAAGTCAGACAGAGAAAGACAAATATCATATGATATCATTTATGCGTGGAATTCATTAAGATAATAATACACAAGAACTTATTTCAGAAACAAAAACAGGAGTTTCCGCTGTGGGTCAGAAGAAACGAATCCGACTAGGAACCATGAGGTTGCGGGTTCAATCCCTGGCCTCG
Source organism: Catagonus wagneri (assembly GCA_004024745.2). Taxonomy (NCBI): domain Eukaryota; kingdom Metazoa; phylum Chordata; class Mammalia; order Artiodactyla; family Tayassuidae; genus Catagonus; species Catagonus wagneri. Next base: position 4,163,723 of record PVHT020000021.1, read on the forward strand.
CTCAGTGGGTTAAGTATCCAGCATTGCTGTGGCTGTGGCTGTGGCTGTGGCCGGCAGCTATAGCTCCATTAGACCACTAGCCTGGGAATCTCCACATGCCACGGATACAGCCCTAATAAACGACAAAAGAGAAAAAGAAAGAAAGAAAGAAACAAACTCACATATTTCAAAACCAATCTATGGTTACCACAGTTGAAACCATGGTGGGGAGGGAAAAACTGTGAGGTGGGAATAACACATACCATATGCCTGTATAAAATAGATGATTAATAAGAACAGGAAAATCTACTCAATAGTCTGTAATAGCCTATATGGGAATAAAGAATGGATATATTTATATGTATGGCTAATTTACTTTGCTCTACACCTGAAATGAATACAATATTGTAAATCAACCATAATCCAATAAAATTAATTTTAAAAAAAAAGGCCTAAAGAAAGATACAATAGCAATATGAATCTCCGTATTCATACTGTGGTCTCTAAATATCAATTTTTTTAAAAAAGCGAACTAGGGGTAGGTGGAAAAATGATTGGTTCCATGTCTGGAACAGGAAATGTATGATGAATATGAAACAGCTTGTCAAAGAATACTGAAATCATATCAAAAGGACCAAAGAGGGAAATTGGATGGGTTCTTACTAACCAAAAATGAGGGAATTTAAGCAAGAATAAGATTTACAATTTCAATGAGCTATAATATATCAAATACATTTAGGTTCGTGAATTTATAATGAAGAAAAAAAAGCTCATTGGTGGCTTTTGGCAAATGGCTAGGGATATTACCCCCAGTGAATAACCCCCTACCTGTAGGAATTATACCTCATTGTACCAAGTAATTGACGTTTCTCTTTATTAAAGTATTTCCCCCGATAAGCGAAGAAGAAATCACAGGAGATTACTATTTTGCAAATCTCAAAGAATAATTAAAGGATCTGCACAATGGTAGCTACTACCATTGCAGAGTGACAAGCAGCCATGTTGTACCTCCTGATGGAAATACACATACCAACTAGATAGTAAGTAGTCACACGCTCCTCAAAATAAAAATTGAACTTAAATCTGATCAAGCTTTTAGCTTTTACTATCTACCAAATTACTGATAATACTGGAAAAAGAATGTACCAACTGTCCCCATGAGAATTCAGTTAGCAAAATTGAGACTGCAGGAAGCTCTGAGTAATAACTTAGATTCTTCAACAAAATATTTTCAAAGGAAAAAATAAAGATGAGCTATAGAATAAAGAGACATACCAATCAACCAATGGATGAGACTTATTTGGATCTTGACTCAAACTACAAAGAAAAGAGCATGGTCCAATAGGGAGAATCTGAATTTTCACTGAATATTTGATAATAAAGAAATTATCATTTTTAACCTGTGCTAACTATATTATGGTTTTCTGTTAAAAAATGTTCCTTATCTTTTTAAAAAATTTATTTTTATTAATGTATAGTTGATTTATGTGTTGTGTCCATTTTTGCTGTACAGTTATCCAATCCATCCATTTATATGTATAATATATATGCATATATATTCCTTTTTTTCATACTATCTTCCATCATGCTCTATTCCAAGAAAGTGGATATAGTTCCCTGTGCTGTGCCGTAGGACTTCATTGCTTATCCATTCTAAAATGTAAAATGTTCCTTAACTTAAAGAGATATACACTGTAATATTCAGGGATGAAATGAAATTAAATGAAATGTGTGAAATGCCTTAAGATAATCACAGTGAGGAGGCAATAAATGAGTGACTACTGGCCTTGAGTTGGTAACTATTGAAACTGGTGATGGGAACATGGGTGTTCATTCTATTATTCTCTCTCTACTTTTATTTTAAATTTCCACAAAGTTTCTGTAACATTTGCAATGAAAACTGATTAAATAGGGACCAGATACGATCCTCAACCTGGAATCCAGACCATCAGGTGGGCTTGGAGTGATAGAGACACCAGTTTCTGATAAACTACAAGCAAGTGTTTTTGAACAAGTTGTTTATTATAGAAAGAAAGGGCTGGTGACTGAAAACAACCTATGACTGAAAACAACCTATTTCTGGAGACTGAAAATATACAAGGCGGGTATTAAGCACGAACTGAGGACTTGCGTTAAGTTATTTTTCGGGCCCATTCCAACCTGGTGGTCTCTTGAGGTTTACCGCCACCACCAGTATCTTCTTCTTAAAAGACCAGCTGATTGAAAGTACTAACTTCAAAAACATTCAAAGCATTTATTTCTGGGTGCTTGTGTCTTGTCCATGGATGTGAAGCAGAAGGGCCTGGGTTACAGAGCACAGGCAAGAAAGCAAAATGTGAACAAGCATATAAAATATTTCAGCAGACTAAGAATGATCAAAAAAATAATGCATACAATTGCCATGTTTAATCTACTACTGCTCAGCCCTGCTGAATTTTTTTTTTGGCTTTTTGCCTTATCTAGAGCCGCATCCACGGCATATAGAGGTTCCCAGGCTAGGGGTCTAACAGGAGCTGTAGCTGCCGGCCTTCGCCACAGCCACAGCAACGCGGGATCCGAGCCGCGTCTGCAACCTACACCACAGCTCACGGCAACGCCAGATCCTTAATCTACTAAGCAAGGCCAGGGATCGAACCCGCAGCCTCATCATTCCTAGTCGGATTCGTTAACCACTGACCCACGACGGGAACTCCAGTCCTGCTGAATTTTTTTGAAAGATAAGGATGGTTTCTTTATCACTAGGTAACATATCCAAACATCAGATTTTTAAGACATTAATTATTATTAGTAGTATTATTATTATTGCTTTTTAGGGCTGTACCTGCGGCATATGTAAGTTCCCAAGCTAGGGTTCGAATGGGAGCTGCAGGTGCCAGCGGGCCTAAGTCATAGCCACAGCCATGCAGGAGCCAAGCGACATCTGCAACCTATACTGCAGCTCACAGCTCACAGCAATGCTGGATCCTTAACCCACATAGCAGGGCCAGGGATTGAACCCACATCCTCATGGATATTAGTCAGATTCATTTCCACTGTACCACAATAGGAACTCCCCCTTTAAAAAAAAAAAAAATTGGAAACTGGAAAAATCACATTGAAGTGCATGTGTGTTCTATTTGAAGACGATTACTGGTTTCCCCTCCCCAGGCTATGCAGGCATTTTTCTGCTTTCTGAATCTTCTCATCACTGGATTGCTAAGAATCATTTCTCTTATTCCTTTAATTTCCTGGCCAGGTTCACTGCCAGCCAAAACGAAGGACAAAAAAGCATTCCAGAGACCTCCATCTCAGATGAATTTAGAATTTGAATTCTCAACACAAGACACTTGAAGACACTATCACCTTTTGGGAAGAGCCAAACTTGGTTCTGTGAATTTGGAAAGTGATTAAGTCTAAATGACCAACCCTCTACTCACTTTATAAACATTTATGGTACCAAGAGAGCCCTACTTATTGGCAAAGAAATGTATTAAAAATCAGGTAAAAATGTGCCTTGATCACTAGAACTGGGTGAAAAGTAAATGAGAAATGAATTCAGAAAAAGTGATGTAAAAAACTTGAATCAACATGTTAAGAAGACAACCACAGATTAAGTGAGCTCAAGGGTCAATGCTATCTGCTCTCCAACGGAAAATGAGCTACTAACTAAGGAAAAATCTTACTAAAATTTTGATAACAACAACTTTGTTTCTGTTAACTGACCATCTGGTTAGTGTCAGGCTCAAAGGGCAAGACTAAACACATACTTTTACTCTTTTAAAAAAAGTTTTTAAGTTTGAGAAGATAAACCACTGGTATGGAACACATTACATCTTGCTCAAGGAAATTAATGAAGGTTGTAATAATTTGCACTGGACAAGAATATTATCTGAAGTGTTTTTTTTTTTTTTTACTAGCTTCTTCTAGAAACACTTTGACTAGTTAATTACAGGTTAACTTAATACCACTAGTATACTGACTTCTATCACAGCCATCCCATGGGCTAATGAAATCACAGGAAATCAACCCAATCATCATGAGTTAATCAGCAAGTTCCAATTAGGGTTTTTGCTATTGGTACCTTCAGTGAACTACCATCAACTGATTAGACAAACTGACTACAATTTCCAAAACTCTGGCCATAAAATGATCAACTTACTCTTCCTTAAAGAAAGCACCATTTAGGAGTTCCCACTGTGGCCCAGTGGAAACGAATCCGACTAGGAACCAGGAGCTTGCGGGTTCGATCACTGGCCTCACTCAGGGGTTGAGGATCCGGTGTTGCTGTGAGCTGTGGTGTAGGTCATAGAGGTGGCTCGGATCTTGCATTGCTGTGGCTGTGGCACAGGCTGGCAGCTGCAGCTCCGATTGGATCCCTAGTCTGGGAACTTTCATATGCCGAGGGTGTGGCCCTAAAAAGACAACAATTAAAAAAAAGGAAAGTACCATTTACTCTTTTATCCTTGGTATTAAGAACACTGTAAGTACTGGAAAATAAACCTTTGCAAAATATGAATGAACGAACACATGAATGAATACATGAATAAACATCTGCCTCATAGGAACTCATAGGAATTAAGCTGGGATTTTTCCAGGCTGTAAAACAAATATGGACCACACTTGGGATTCAAGTTTGCTTTTTCTTGGAATTATCACTTATGGGTATTTTTTCTTTTGTGTTAATTTGTTCATTCAGTGAACATGAAGTTCTAATAAAGGAGGAGCATTATTCCAACTCAGCCAATCATGTGTTTGGCTCCCTTAATATCCCTGGTTTCATAAGTATGTCTCACTTTGCCTAAACCAGTTATGCAAACAATACGGTTTGTGCTGAATGTCTCCTCGGAGTGGGGAATTTGGGTACATGGAAGGTGCAAAGTACCTACATGAACAACCCCCCCTAAAAACCCTGAGCACTGAGTCCCTCACAAACTCTCTAACAGACATTTCACACAAGTCGCAATACATTGCTGGAGGAATTAAGTGCTTTCTGTGTGACTTCATTCAGAGAAGTCTCTAATAAGCTTCAGCCTGGTTTCCTCTGGACCTCACCCCACATGGCTTTTCTTTCTGCTGATTTCACATTGTATCCTTTCCCTGAAATATATCAAAGCCATATGACTCTGTACTGAATCATGTGGCTGCTCCTTGTGAATCACCACACCTGCGGGGGTGGTCTTGGGAACCCCAACACAGAAGACATGCTGAGATTACTGTAGTAAAGAAATAAAGGCATGGGATACAGCAGTGAGAAACTCATGGGATGTGGTAGGTTTGAGCTGGAAATCAAGACATGGACCACTAAGACTCAATATCCAGTTCAACTTGCCATGGAGAACAAGAGGAGGTCCAAGCAGGAATGAACTTAAGAAAGCCTCTTAAGTTTCAGATTCCTCACCTTTTCAGTTGAGTTAAGATTGAGAGAGCTAAAATACCTTTCCACAGACACAGAGCTAGTTGGAAGCAAACACTAGCTCACCCAAACCACATCTCAACCCCCAGTAGTTCCTACCAGTAAATCATTTGCAGCCTGGCTGGAGTCTGCCCTTTCTCAGAAGGCCTTCTGCATCAAGGTGGGCCACATGGTTGCAGATTTGCACCATGTTGCATTTTCAATTAAAACAGCTAAATGGGGTGTAGTAAAAAGGATGATTTCCAAGCTGCCAGGACAGTAATGCCACAAACTCAACCAGATTTTATTAGAGTCAAAGGACAGTATAACTCATTAGGAAAATGTGTGCCAACCACAGAAACAGCAATGCCTCACAGTCTTGGAGAACTGAATACCATCCAGTTGGCTGAGAAAGAACCATGTGGCTTACAATCATTTTTCACAATTACTATCCTAGCTAGTTCACAGTTTTTGGCAGATATGCCCCACACGCACAGCTGAACTCAGCTAATTTTTACTCTGCTGATTGACAAATATGACTTTTTTCCTCAAGAAAAAACCCCCAAAACAAACAAAAAAGCCCACCCAAAGATCTTCATGAAGTCTGAGGTAGTGCATCAAAAAGTGAGCCCATTTGTTAAAGTCTGACTTTTAAAAAATGAATATTAAGTAGGCCACCCAACATTCATCACAAAAAACTGTGCTGAGAATAATAGTCATCTCACTACTAGCCTGGGAGCCCAACAGCAAGATTTCATGGAGCCTTCTTTATTCTCTTTGGAATTGAGCTTGCTTCTGCAAGGCAGGAAAACACATTTTTTTTTAAGTTCTTTACTATGGGCTTCTCCAAAATCAGTATTAGTTCTTAACAGACAAGAAATATTGTAAAATGCTACAAGTTCCTGAGGCAATAAAATATTTACATGACTAAAGGAATAAAAGAGCCACTCTATTAAACTTGTATTTTTCTCTAAATTTCACTTTCAGCGTTACTGTCTTGGGATTCTTCATCAATAGCCTGAGTACAAATTTCATGAATGAATGTGTTTTTAGGATGACTTCAGAAACTAGAAGTAGATAGATTTTATAACCTACTATAAATTGAATAATTCTTCTCACAAAGAGAAGCATCCTGGCAAGAAAGAGGAACTCTCCCCCACCTCCGCCCCCACCCCCATAATTCAAGTTCAGCATCTCTAAGGAATGAAAGGACTCTTAGGACAGGCCTCAACAAGGGGCTTCGACTCTATAGAAAACATTCTGTTCCTTAGATTGGGGATGGGTGGATCGGCATTTGTGGTATTCTTTAAAATTTTTGTACACCTTAAATATTTTGTAATTAAAAAATTTAATTCCCTGAATTTGTTACACTGGTATTCCTAGAGAACTGAGGAGGCATCTTACTTAGCCTTGCTGTCTCTAGAGTCAAATTGAATTTTCTTCCGTGGAGTCAAAATGGTCCATTAAAACCTTTTCTATTACAGAGTTCCCAGCAACTTGGCCAAATCTTCACAATCTTTCCTATCAGCTATCTTTGCCTGTGGAACACCTTGAAAGACTATATAAGCCAAGGGTATTTTTCAATCAGTGCAAGTGAAGTGAAAGTATTTTCTTATATTAAAGCTGCCAGCTTCCCAAAGAGAAAATTCTGTCAGTAAGAGAAAGGTATAAGATCAAGAGAAACACGTTAAATTGACCAAGTGCACTTTAATAAAATGTCCTCTAAGTTTAAAAGCCCTTCTTCTCCCAATTGATAATGGAAAGATGGAGGCCAGCTGTGTTCACCTAACTCTGCTGCTTAAAAGAGGAGACCTCAAAGCGGTCCTCGCATCAGCATCAACTGGGAACTTGTTATAAATGCAAATTCTCAAACCTCCGCTGGGGGGCATGAGTGGGGTGGGCCGCCATCCCTCCAGGTGATTCATCTGCAGTTAGCATGAGATTCAGGGCACAGAGGTTGGAAGTCTGGCCTGTGGAGCCGCAGTGACTGGGTTTGAACACCAGGATCTGCCCCTGGTAAATAGGGTGACTGTGGACAAGTTACTTAATTATTCAATTTCCTCAGTGTAATATGAAGACAGTAATAGTTTCCAGCTCACCAGAACCCTGGTAATAAGATAACACAGGTAAATGTCTGGCAGAATGTTGGACACATAATGAATGTGAACAATTATCTTCTCTACGACGAAGATGATCACAGATATCCAGCTGGCTCATCTGCTTATTTGATTAACATTTATCAGGCATTTACCACAGACACAGGCAGTGAAGCACTCAGGATGCCTGGTGGCATACTAGAATCACCAGTGAATTCAGGTGACATCCCAGTGCTTGACCCCTCCTCGCTACCAAAAATAAGAACCTCTGATAGTGGGACTCGGGCTTGGATATCCTTTCAAACTACTCAGGATATTTTCAGTGAAGAAGCAAATCTGCAAGCCAATAGTACAGCCCAAAGTCCAAAGAACAGAAGCTGACTGCTTCTGCCTGATGCCAGAAAAACTTTTAGGGTGGAGTTTTTGGCCGAGTAAATTTATGGTGGCACTTAAATATTCTTCTCCTGCTCTACTGATCTTAGGTAGAACAAATCATGTTTGCCTAAATCCTTGGCGTTTGCCACCATGCTGACAAAGAGGGGGTGCAAAGAGAAGCGAGCTGTGTTTCTACGACTGGGCCCCTGCCACTCCTAGAAGTTCAGGATAGAGGAGTAATTAGACAGCCATCGTCTCCATAACAAACTTTTGCAACTCCATCTTTCCCTGAATATACTGCCCAGGCCTCAAGGTGAGAAGTAATGGTTTCAGATACCAGCTTCCAAGGAGAGGAGAGACAGGGGCAAAGCTTTTAAATTAATTAAAAGAGACACTCAGGCACACTTCACGCCATTCCTTAATCTCCGTTCTCCTGTGATAAATATAGACTGACAGGACAGCGCCTAGTCTAATGAGCTGAAGCCAGGACCCTATGAAGGCTCGCCAAGCAGCCCTCAGAAACACTGCAGCGGGTCCCAGGGCTCAGAAAAAGGAAGCAGGAAATCAGCACCTTCCCTCAACTGTCACTGGCATGTCACCAGAGTGCTCTGAAGGATGCCCACTGGACATGGGATCACACCTTTCTTCAACTTGTAGCAATGAGAACAACAGACAAAAAGAAAACAGCATGTATTGCAATTAAAAAGAGAATCATAATAATTATAGTTTATTGGGAGTTTTCAAGTGTCACGCATCATGCTAAAGGCTTCCCATGCGCTAGTTCATTTAATTATGGTAACCACCTCCCCAGCCATCCTTGTTTTTTAGTATACACAGCCCTGTGCAGTCCCCTCACACACAGAATCATGGGGCCAACAGAAAATAAGTAATTGAGACTTCTGAGATTAGATCATAAAAGACATCACTGCTTCAGACACAACCTCTTGAGGTACTTGCCCTAGCGGAAGATGGAGCCCGGTCAAGTGGACACTCAAGCAGCCCCATGGTGATTTGAAAGGAACCAACCTTCCTCTAGGTTGGTGACGAGGCTACCCTGAAGTGGGTCCTCCAGCTCCAGCCATGCCTTGGAGTCTTCCAGCTGAAGCCCCGGACATCACAGAACAGAAATGCCATCACCACTGGGCCCTGTCTGAATGCCTGACCCAGAGAATTCATAAGATCACTGTCTTAAAAACTAAGTTCTAGTCTTGTGGTTGCTAAGGGGGAGGGATAGACGGGGAGTTTAGGGTTAGTAGATGCAAACTATTACATTTAGAAAGGAGAAACAACGAGGTCCTACTGTATAGCACAGCGAACTATATCCAGTCTCCTGAGATAGACCATGATGGAAAAGAATATAAAAAAGAATGTATATGACTGAGTCACTCTGCAATACAGCAGAAGTTGGCATAACACTGCAAATCAACCACATTTTAATAAAAAAAATTTTAACTAAAAAACCCCACTAAGTTCTAAGATTTTTATGCAGCAATAGCTAACTCATATCTAAGAGCTAGATACTCTTTATTTCATACCTGACAAGAGTTTGATTCAATTGTGGATGTAGCAAGTGAAGTAATGGCGATTTGAATCCATGTTTGCAGATTTGAAATTCTGACTCCTATTCGGTCAATATTCCTGACAGATAAACAAATGATGTATAACCTATTTCCCACCCCTTTTATGAAGGGAAAAGTATATATTTAATAGGAAGCTTTGATGCACTTTGATTGTCTACAAGATACTTTGCCCATCATTCTGTCTTGTATTTTAGGCATTTCTCCAAGAATAGATTAGAAGTTCCTGGAGGGTTGGAGCAGTGTCTTCTTTATAATAGCACTTATAAATATAAAAGGGTGGGGACAGGATGCCACATTAATCCCATAGGCTCCCACCAACCTGCCTGGTTTGGCATCTCCACCCTACTGCTTTCAGGCTGGGTGATCTTAGGCAAATGACCTAAATTTTATGAGCCTCAGATTCTTCACTCTTAGGACGCTGGGCCAATATTAATACACATTATTGTTCACACTACATTAGAAAAATATTAGCACAAATAAAGTATGAGCACATTGCCTGGTACGCGGTAAGCACTCCACAAATGTTACCTATTTGAAATACTATTGCAAATACGTGTTCAAAAAGAGCCAACACTTTATTTTTTTGTCTTTTGTCTTTTTAGGGCCACACCATGGCATATGGAGGTTCTCAGGCTAGGGGTCGAATCAGAGCTACAACAGCCGGCCTACACCACAGCCACAGCAATGCGGGATCCGAGCCATGTCTGCGACCTACACCACAGATCACGGCAACGCCAGATCCTTAACCCACTGAGCAAGGCCAGGGATCGAATCTGGGTCCTCATGGACACTAGGCCACTGAACCAAGGGCCAACATTTTAAATGGCCAAACAAAAGCTCTACCCTCAACGTTCCTCCCATCAAAAGAGAATTTCCAAAGAGCAGTGGTTCTAGGGAGTGAGGAGACCTCACACAATAAGCCACCTTGCCCATGGCTCCTACTACAGCCCAACCTGCCCTGCGGGGAAAGCTGCTGCATACTACCAGCATCCAATGGAACAAGCATAGACAGCAATTTGGCTCTTTCTTGCAAAAAGAAATGTAAGGCAAAGGGGTCTTACTCCCCCGGGGCCTTATTAAACAGGGGTATTAGTGGGACTATGCTATCTCTTAATCCTATTACATTCTTATCATCTTGTCAGCGGAGACAGAGCTCCTCAGCTCCTGCCAATGCTCCCTCTGACACCTTCCCTTGCTTTTTCCTCTTTCTTGGTCTTGGAACTAATAAGTTGTCAAGTGTCTTACTGTCCCTCAGGTGATTTCTCCTCAAATGCTCTTTAGAGTCCCACCTCCCTTTGAACTTAGCTTTATGGCTCTTCTTTTTTTTTTTTTTTTCTTTTTATTTATGCATGAATGAGCTTTCTGTGTAAAATTCTGTTTGGGGTCTAAAATATATCCACAACCTTCCACTTCCAGTTAAGACTGAGAAAAGGGGACCTGGGAGAGATGTCAGCCATGTTTACCCAGTTCCAAATGAACACAAATTCTTAGTGGCACTAAGTGCTCGGTTAGATTTTTGGGTAGAGAGGTATAAGTGACCCCATACAAACAATGTAAGAGAGGAGATTTTAAAATATAGTAATAACTGGGAAACGAAGTGCCAAGGGAAGGGTGCCAGGAGTGCAAGTGAGTGACAGGGGGCCTAGGAGAGCAGAGGAAGACAGATGCTGACAAGCAAGGACATGGGACTCATGGAGTTATCATGTCAGCCTCCAGCGAGGGCTGTGAGGGATGGAGACTCCTGATTCAAAGAGCTGGGGAAGGACAGAAGACCACTCCCAGCAGAAGGAATGAAACACAAGGGCACAGAAAAGTCTGAGACAGGCATGTGAAATGCAATGAGTCAGGGGAATGCAAACAAATACAAAATATCTTGGGGAAATAACACTGACAACAATTTACATTCAAGATTTCCAAAAAAGGGAGTTCCCATTGTGGCTCAGCAGAAACAAATCCAGCTAGTATCCATGAGGATACGGGTTTGATCCATGGCCTCAGCTGCAGTTCCGATCTGACCCCTAGTCTGGGAACTTTCACATGCTGTGGGTGCAGCCCAAAAAACAAAAGCAAAAAAAAAAAAAAAAAAGACAACATCTTTCTGCAGGTTATAGACCAAAGTGGTGATGGAAGATTAAGGTTACATAACATATTCTAATCCATTTCTTAGGGATCGTGAACACACAACCCTAAGACTAGAGAAGTACATTAAAGGGGCTGATGTCAAGTGCCCCAGTACATCACACTCCCCAACATGTTAAGCTTTTGCTTGAACCACTGAACTAACTTTCCAAAAAGTTTTTCCTAGTGAAGTTTTTAAAACTGTTGCCTAAAGTGAGAAGGCGCATTTAGAGAACCAAAGTCAGGAATCTTTTATCTACCAGCAGAGTCATTTCGATGATTTCCATGAGCCAGTATCCATTAACCAGTCTGGCTTTAGGGTAGAATAAACGTGTATCGGAGGTGCACACAACTATCAGTAGGTCTAAGGGTGCGTTGGTGTATTTTTCTATCCTCTGGCCCAAATTTAGAAAGTTACTAGACAGAGGAAGACTTCAAACAGAAATACCGTGAGTCAGAACTCCCTTCTTTCTCCTTTGAACCAGAGAGCTAAGCTCAAAAAAGATCCAGAAAGTAGCATGGTCATCAACCAATCTCCAATGGTGGGTCGTGCAATAGGGAAATGTCCCTGGTTGCTGTGTCCTCCTGGTCCCAACAGACATCGCCTGCATAACACACAACTGATGCCACGGCCTCAGGCCAGGCGAGCTCACCATATACCACATGCTGGGCCACTTGGGATCGTTGAAGTAAGTGGACTGGGCACGGCTGAAGTCATAATCCCTCTTGGTCCGTTTTTTTACCACTTGCTGTTGGATCCACTCCACCTGCCAAGAAGGACATTTGGTGAGTGTTCAAGTTCCACCAGGGTGAGCACAACAGAAAGTACAGTCTGAGACATATCCCATCTTGAGTCGGTTTGGTTTTAAGTCATAACTCTCATTCTGGCAACTGGAATCTCAGATTCCAGCAGCACGGAGATTCCTGGGAAACGTGGTTCTATTTTATTTGTAATGCAGGCTGGCTTTTAGACTTTTGTGGCAGATCATTCATATTTCTCAACAACACGCTAACCTGTTAGTATTTTTTGTTTTAATGGCCGCACACGTGACATATGGAAGTTCCCAGGCCAGAGATTGAATCTGAGCCACAGCTGCAACCTATGCCGCTGCTGCAGCAATGCCAGATTCTTGAACCCACTGGGCCAGGCCAGGGATCGATCACACACCTTTGCAGTGACCCAAGCCGCTGCAATAGGATCCTTAACCCAACGCACCAGTGGGAACTCCCTGTTAGCTTTTTTAGAAAGCAAGTTTTACTCCCAATTTATTGTAAGTTGATAGTGTTAATTTTTAAAGCTAATCTATTCAGACTGATCTTATACTAAGACAACTTCCTTTATAAAGGTCCAGGTAATAAATATCTTGGACTTTGCGGGTCATATGATCTCTGCTGTCACACCACAGGCAATACATAAATAAATGGCTGTGACTATGTTCCATTCAATTTGATGTATAAAAACCGGTGACAGGCTGGATTTGGCTCACAGGCCACAGTTTAAATCAAAAATTTTAAAAGTTCTGGGATTACACATCAAACTTAAAAAACTATCCTGGCATCAAACGCTCTCAGATCACAATTTTTTTTTAAGTGTTCATCTACAATACTGCTGTGGAAAAAAAGCACTATTTGGTTAACCAGAAATCCAAAGTCCTAGATCTGTCTCTGGCACAAATTTGGAGAAGTCAATTAATTTCCCAAGCACAAGCTTCCCTGCCAGCTCCTAAAATCAAAATCTCTACATTTGAGAAAGCCTTAACATTTAGCTGCATCTTCTGTTTAAATAAAGCAACTGGGAACCTGGAGTTTAATACAGATTTGTAAGCTAAATGGCATAGGTTTGAATGGGGAGGGGTATTTTTAACAACAGGAGAATATTAATCAACAAGAATATTGGTATGCAAGGTGAATTTCAATAGTGAATTCCTAGTTACATCACTAACAAGGCAAACAGAATCACATAGCTTCCTAAATAAATACTAGACCTATGTATGACTAGAATCACAGCTAAGTATCACATAGGTTCCTACCCTAACAGGTAATTTAAGTAAAAGTATCAGTGAAGGAGAATTTATGTTGCAACATAAAAATAAGCATGTTTCATTTTGACCAAGCATCTCAAATGCAATTTTAGCCCTGGTGTCATTCTACAGTTTGGTCCTAAATTCTTCTTTGTTTGGTTTCTTCTGGCCATAGCTAATTTAGTCATAGTACTCTAAAATGTTTCCTTCCACCATGTATCTCTACTTGCCACAAAGGAATTAAAAACTGGGAGCGTGGGGAGGGAGACTTCGTCGTCCACTACTGTGATTCTAGACCCAGCCATTCAATCACAATTTCAAAACCTCTCTTGCCTACTTCAAAGATTACTGGAGGAGAAGGAATACTAAAGGACTGATTAACAAGCTCAAAATGCAGAGCTATAAACAGGTACTAAGACCAAAAGCCCAACTAATAAATTTCTATGATTCTCATATTGGAAAATATTAATCAACAAGAATATTGGTATGGAAGGTGAATTTCAATAGTGAATTCTTAGCTACATCACTAACAAGGCAAACAGAATCACATAGCTTCTTGATAAAATGTAAGACCTATTTATGACTAGGATCACAGCTAAGTATCATATATGCTCCTACCCTAATAGGTAATTTAAGCAAAATTATCAGTATAGAGAAGTCAATAAATGAAAAAATAATATTCTGGAAAATGAAGGGGTTTTTTTGTTCCTGTTTTCATTAACCTAAAACAAGTAATTCTCTGGCACTGAATCATTCTACATCTCACACACACAAACACACACACACACACACACACATACAAAAACACACACACATGCACACTGGATAAAAGATATTATATGTTATTTCTTTCAACTACTGTACAATAGTTATTAGGGAAGCTAATAGGGATCTTTTTATTCTTCATGAGACTGCTGTTTAGAAAGCACACTGAAACTAATGTGGCATGAGAAATGTGTGAAAAAAATTTTTAATGAAGAGAGTAATATCTTTAATGAAGAGAAGCAATCATGTTTCTGAAAATACAGAATGAAATCAATTTCCTTCTCAATCAAAGCAGATATGTATGTATTTTGCCTATTTTCTGGAAACATTTTAATCTTTTTATTTCAAATAATCTTCCTAAGGAATTAATATCATTCACTTATTTATTCATTCAATAAGCAGTAAGTGCCTATTCAATACCAGACACCGTGCTTGGAATATAAAGGTGAGTAAAAATAATCTTTGCCTTTGAAGGATTTAATTTTAGCAAGGAATATTTAGCAAGCACGCAACAATTTGCCATTTCATGAAAATGTCATTATCCCCACGAATGACATCTGATGCAGACCTACCACTATATTAAATAGACAATTTATGAAAACCTTGACTATGCAAATTACATTTGTAATGCTTATAGCACTGTCTTTAAGACTTACTCTAATAAAATGGAACTAGTTCATATTTGCACACTTGGTAAAAGAAGGCAGCAGATCTGTTTAGAAAGAATTCTTTTCAAACTCATCCTATATTGGCAGTGGTCTTTCCTAAGAGAGCCTCCATAAATCCCAAACTGGCAACAGATTTGACTTTACAAACCAGGTGTCCAGTCTCCTCATATGGATTCAATAAAGAAATGCCTAGGAGTTCCCACTGTGGCTCAGTGGTAACGAACCTGACTAGTATCCACGAGGATGTGGGTTCCATCCCTGGCCTCACTCAGTGGGTTAAGAATCCTTTGTTGCTGTGTGTGAGCTGTGGTGTAGGTCGCAGATGGGGCAAGGAAGGGAGGGAGGGCAGAAGGAACGGGGAAAAAAGCCTAAAGCTCAGTACAAGTCTACATTGGGGTGGGGTGGATAATTGTCTCTACGATGACATTTGTATGTACTTCTCCCTGTGTATACAACACACAAAGAACAAATGGGACAAGTACGTGAGAAAACCAAGTGACAGTCATTTTCCTAGATGAACTATAGGTACTAAAATAGAACAAGATATCTTACCAAACAGCATCTCTTCTGTAATTTTACCAAATAAAAATGCTTAGTTACAAGGCCTGGTGACTAGGAGGAAGCACAGCAAGTTGGCATGTACATTTGATTATAAGTCACTGTCTGATCACAGGGCTGCAATATTCAAGGAAAGTACAGTTGATTTTGTGTGTGGGTGTGTGTGTGTGAGACACCATATATTTTTGCTGTGGTGCTTTGTGAGTCTACAGCCCTACATTTTTTAGAAAGCCGGAAAAGTGCCTCTTGGATCGGAAGATTTCTATGACTGGAAAGGCCATATTTATATTTTTAAAGCATTACCCACATGTCCGTCCTTGAGATGTTTTCTAAAAAAACCTCAGAGGTAATGCATTATACAGATTTCACTTCTTGCCAAGAAGCCCAATGTGAAGAAAAGACACTTAGAAATTCATTTTCACAAAACTAGGACCAGCCCAGGGAAAAAGGAAAACTGTGTGTTTTTTCTCACTGGTTTAACTTCCCCAAGTTCTATTTCCTATATATTAAGGACTTACATTTAAGCCAGAGCATAAAAAGCTTTGGACCTCTGAAATCATCAATCTCCTCCATGCATTCCGCCACACGCTGCTACGTGGGGCTACAGACACTCCCACTCCTACTCAGAGTGCTCACCTGCGTACACCATCCACAGGAATAGTGGGCGTTTGATGCTGTAGAATCTTCTTCTAAACATGTTCTTTTATCAGTTTAACTTGTTAAGCAAAGCACATTAATTGGTGACTATGGGAAGCCTACCCCCACAGTCTCAGATGAACTTGTATCTCATGATTTTGGAATTTACCAGCTTTCTGACACTATACACATGGGGAAGGAAATCTGTCAGCAAACAGAGAGAAAAAGATGCTATCCTCTGAATATATGTTATATAAGTTACCACATACATATAAATGGAAAACCAATTATGGTATCACAAGTAAGAAAAGTACTGCATGGCATCACTTATACATGGAATCTTTAAAAAAAATTAACTCATAAAAAACGTAAAGAAGTGAACATCAGGGGCTGGGATTGAGGGAAACAGGAAGAAGACGGTCAAAGGTACAAACTTTCAGCTACAAGATAAGTAAGATCTGAGGATCTAATGAATAACATGAACACTATAGCTGATAACACTATACTGAGGCATAAAAAGAAAAGAATGAGTGAAGTGATGGATATATTAATTAACTAGATGGGGGGAACACTTTCAATATATCAGATATATCAAAGCACAACAATGTACCCTTTAAATATTTTATAGTTTTATATCTCAATTATGCCTCAATAAAACTGAAATTTATTCATTTATTTTTCTTTTTTGGTTGCACCCGTGGCATATGGAACTTTCTGGGCCAGGGATCAAATCTGTGCCAGAGCTGTAACCTATGCTACAGCTGCAACAATGCCAGGTCCTTAACCCACTGTGCCAGGCAAGGGATTGAACGAGTGCCTCCACAGAGACAAACCCGATCATTAACCTACAGCACCACAGCAGGAACTCCAAAACTGAAATTTAAAATATATGTGATGTCACTCTAGAAATGTGTCCTGCAGTAAGGAGTAAGGACAAATCAGTCCTTTAGATATTAAAATGTATTCCAACTAATGACTGAAACACATACTGGTAGCGAATGCCTACAGGTATATCAATGAAACATAGCGCAAGGTCAAGAAATTGACTGAAAATATGTAAGAATATAGAATATGATAAGGTTGCTATCCTAAATCAATGGGGAAAACAGATTATTTTGTAAATGATGCTGAAACACCAACCAACTGGACTAAAAAAAAAATAAGATTAAAACCCTTCCCACATCTTAACCAGGATCACTTCCAAATGAATCATATTTAAAAGTAAAAGTAAACCCATGAGAAAGTGCCAGGAGAAATACAGGAGGTTCTGAAAAATACCCTTACAATAGATGATGCTTGTCTAAGGATGGCACGAATCAAAAAAGTAATCTGGAAAAATTGATAAATTCAACTACATAAAAAATAAAGTTGGCCTGGCAATAATTATTTCAAAAACAAAGTAAAAGATAAACTGAAGAAATGTTTACAGCTGTTAAAATGGACAAATGGTCCTTTTCCCTCAGATATATAGAGTTCCTATAATCAATAAGAGAAAATTCAATAGGAAAATAGGCAAAAGAGGAAGTACAATAACCTCTGAAAAGTAAATCAAGATTCTTTAACTTAGGAGTTCCTGTTGTGGCTCAGTGGTTAACGAATCTGACTAGGAACCGTGAGGTTGCAGGTTCGATCCCTGGCCTTGCTCAGTGGGTTAAGGATCCCGCGTTGCCGTGAGCTGTGGTGTAGGTTGCAGATGCGGCTTGGATCCCACGTTGCTGCGGCTGTGGCAGAGGCAGGCGGCTACAGCTGCTGTTAGACCCCTAGCCTGGGAACCTCCATATGCCGCGAGTGCAGCCCTAGGAAAGGCAAAAAAAACAAAAAGAAAAAGATTCTTTAACATATAAAAATATGCCTAACTTCATGCATATAAATACAAAAAAAGCAAATTAAAACCCCACCGAGATATCACTTTTCACATTTCACCTTTCAGATATAAACAGTCTAAATAGTGATTACACACCACAAGTGAGAAATGCTCAGTCATTCTCATATAGTAGAGATGGGAATGCAAATCTGTACAACTCTATGAAGAGTAACTGGACATTACCTACAAAAATTCTAAAAGAATTCATATATCCTACCTTTTTATTAAGAAATGTAAACATGCAAGGTTATTTACTAAAGTACTTTTAGTCATAACTGAAAGTTACAAACAACCTGGATGTACACTGACAGGGATTAATAAGTAACACCATATCAAGACAGTGGGCTACAATGCAACCATGAAAAGGAAATCAGCTTTCTGTTTTGACAGAGAACAGTCTCCCTGATATAGCTTAAAATGAAAAAAAAAAAAGTTGCAAATAATCTATAAAAGATACTACAGTTTTTATACCTCGGTGAGGTAATGAATATATACAAAAACACTGATAACACTGGCTGCTCTCTGGGGGAATAAGTAAGAGACTGAGATGCAGGGATGGGAGGAATATCCACGGGAGGGAAATTGCAGGCCCTTTAATACCTTATTCCTTTTGATAATGTGAGTAAATTACCAATATGATTTTTAATTTCTTTCAAATTAGCATGTTCCATTGGTTGATTACTATTATATAATCCAATGACCTCAAGGCCAACCAAATGCCTAAATTACAACATATTTTTAAAGCAATAATGAGAAAAATAGTATATAAAATAGTATATTAGACGGTTGTATAGTATGTTCTAACATGGCAAATATTAAGAAAATGTGGGTAAATAACCACTAGAAGTGGTTAGAATTTGGGGAACTTGGTTTATCATCTTAGCCACCTGTGTGACCTTGCAAGAGTTCTGTGGGCCTCTTTTATCTGTAAAATGACAGAAGATAGACTCAATATGCTCTCTACTTTCTTCTAGCTTTGAAGTTTTATCTATGTATGTGGTCTATTCTCTGATTTGACTGGGAATAAAAAGTTTGTGTTAAATGTAATACAGAGGCAAGGTGGGTGTTCCTAGTCATAGATCATCTTAAGTCATTCTCTGCAGATGCAAGATTAATATTTAGAAATAAGTGTAGTAAATTATACTACTCCTTTCATAATTTGATGAAGCAGATGCCAGCAAATAAAACATGTGAGGTTCTGTATTTCATATTCTTTTTTTTTTTTTGTCATTTTGCCTTTTTATCTAGAGCCACACCCGCGGCACATGGAGGTTCCCAGGCTAGGGGTCTAACAGGAGCTGTAGCTGCCGGCCTTCGCCACAGCCACAGCAATGTGAGATCCAAGTCACGTCTGCAACCTTCACCACAGCTCACAACAACGCCGGATCCTTAACCCACTGAGCAAGGCCAAGGATAGAACCCACAACCTCATGGTTCTTAGTCGGATTCGTTAACCACTGATCCACGAAGGGAACTCCTCATATTCTTTTTTGATCAGCTTTGACAAAACGGGGGGAAAGGAGCATGATGAGATTTCTCTACTCTATTTTCTTCTCCAACTTTGAAAACAAACAAAAAGTACTAGTTAAGTATACAGTAGCCGTGCACTTTTTCTTTGGAACCAAGGGAATTTTTCTTTGGAAGCAAGGGATCAATAGAGACAATTTAGCACTGACAAGCTACTTCCAAGCCCTAAACTCTGGAGCCATCGTATTACCAAAGTTTTCTAAAATTCTGATCAAGAAATCAGAATTAATCAGTGAAGGAATCAGAGAAACTAATAAATGTGTGCATTCAGATGAAAGTATTCTGGCCTTTATATCCTGCTCCAGCTAGAATTAACTGGTAATCAGTGGGCTACTAAATTTTAACAGTTATTGGATTTGAATCACTCTTTTTAAAGGAAAAAAAACATAACTGTTTGAATTCTGCTTATTACAAAGAGCTATTTATGAACAAAATAAGAATTATACTCTTTCTTTGCTGGAGAATTTTTACTTGATTTGCTCGAGATAGGCACTTTGCATGCTATTTAATGACTGCAGACACCAGAGTCTCGTATTAAGAGAATCATTTAGTCAGGTATATGAGGAATTGTACAATTTTGAAAGGTCACTGAAAAACTGTGAAATAAATATTGCACATATGTTTAGAACCATGTTAAAAGAAGACAATGCAGGCCACAGTGAAAAACTCTAACTGCATACAATTTTATAATTAGTTGGCTTTCTCCAAGAGAACCAAAATTTTTTAAATGTCTCATCAATTTAATCATGCTCTATTTTGTTTTACAAAAAACTCATGGCACTATGACTCTAACTGTATTACTTACTTTTAGAGAATTAAAGTCACATGTATTCCCTTAAACTATTCCACCATTATTTGCACATTTCTAATTTCATTTCCTAATTTGTTGTCTGGGTTTTTTCCTCCCCATTTCTGATAAGATGAATTATGAAAGGGAAAAACTAAAGGTTATATGCATTTAAGGCAGAGAAATTTATTCGCTACTCAAAGCCCTATCTTTCATCTGTCTATCCACTCCAAAAATATTATATTGAGCAAATACTATGTGGCAGGTACAGCTGTGAATGCTACAGAATGGCAGTAAACAAAATAATTTCCTGCCTCCATTCTAGTGGGATTTAGACCATAAGCATGTAAAGAAATAGAAAATTATATAATAGTATAATAGATTTTTTTTCCCTGTGTTAAATAGTGTAAAAAGTAAATAACTTAAGGTGGTAAAGAGTGATTACGGGGGAGGGGGCTATTTTAGGTGAGGTGGTCAAGAAAGGTTGCTTTGAAAGATGTGTTATTTTAATAGAATTATGAATTATAAGAAACCATCCAAATATATATCTCAAGGGAAAATATCACAGGCAATGTGAGTAGCTAACGCAAAAGCCTTAGAACAATTGTGTGTCTGTGATTTGATCTACAGCTCGTATGTGAGCCACAGACAACTATGGTACTCCCGCAAGGCCTGGGTGTGTGTATATCAGGAGTGCATTTCGCCCTCCAGTGGACAGATGAGGAAAGACACATGAGTCATTCCCAGCCTTCTGGTCAACTAATCCAGGCTTCCTAGGTACCAGGAAAATGGTCTAAAAGGAGACAAAGTTTTAGGGTATGTTCTCAAGGCCCCGCCAACTCCTCAGTTGACGGGTACAAACCCAGCTGAAAGAAAGTTAAGCAAGGCCCTTTAAAGTATAAGGCCCTAGGCAGCTCCCTCTTGCTCAAATCTAGTCATTATAAACTGGTCCGGTAAAGAGCTTGGATGCAGATTCTACCCTTTCAATTAAATAATAAAAATTACAGGTTCAGTAACATTTAAACATCAGAGAAATTATAAAATTACTTCTAGGATAGAAAGGATCCCAAGTATGAAGTGTTCACACATAAGAAAAGGGTTAAGGTCATAAAATGCTATTTAGCATAGGAGCAGGTATAGAACATTCTATGAGGGGTCAGAAGACAAAGTTACTTAATCCTGCCATCTCAGACATATCAATTACTACCTCTGCAACTCCACGAAGAAAGGGCATAATATCTGCTGTTGGACAAACTTTGAAAAACAATTAAATATTAAATTACGTTATATTAAAAAAAAAAGCAGCGTAGTTCTTTCTGTAACTATATGTAAAAACATGTCATGTGTCCTCTTTATACACAGAGGAGAAGAGCTGGTCAAGACGACGTTACATGAAGTTCCCTTTGTGGCTCAGTGGTTAACGAATCCTACTAAGAACCATGAGGTTGCGGGTTCGATCCCTGGCCTTGCTCAGTGGGTTAAGGATCTGGCGTTGCCGTGAGCTGTGATGTAGGTTGCAGACACAGCTCAGATCCCACATTGCTGTGGCTGTGGCGAAGGCCGGCAGCTACAGCTCCTGTTAGAACCCTAGCCTGGGAACCCCAATGTGCCGCGGGTGCAGCTCTAGATAAAAAGGCAAAAAGACCAAAAAAAAAAAAAAAAAAAAAAAGACGATGTTACAGACAGGCAGTACAGAATAATGAACCGGGAAGTTACGCTACCTGGGTTCTTGATAGGCAGAGTGCCACTAGCCTGGCCACAATGAGTATATAACGTAAGTCTTAGTGTTCCATATTCTGTAAAATGACATTATGGATGTGATGCTGGAAATATACTGTCAGACAAATGCAGGCTCCTATAGGACTTAGTACCTTATATCCTAATTGCATGTTTCTTTCCACTTCCATGAAAGAAAGGAGCTAGAATTTAGTATTCCTAGTATCAAGGACAACACTTGGTAATAGGCTCTCAATAAATAGGTATTGGGGGAATAGACAACATATTTACATCGAATCAATAAATTTTCCGTTAGGCATATTTAAGTTGTCTAGTTATTTTTTTTAAATAGCAGAAAATTTAAAAGAGAAGAGGATGCTAAAAGGGAACATGCTTAATTCTACCAAATCTAATAGGATATTTCATATTTCAACAACAGAAAAAAGAGTTAGCACAAGAATTAGTACTTCTAGCAATGAATAGCAAGTAAAGATATTAACAAAGAATGGGTTCTTTCTATATATAATTCTATATGTTTGATGTATCATGGAATCCTTCTTGGTTTGATGTCAGACTTGAAACCCACTGCTGCACAGAATCTTATCATTTGAGATGGGACCATTTCTTCCTCCTCACCAGAAGCAACAAAAGACAGTGTCTGAAATTAAAATAGATAAACATAGAGGAATGAACCAGTGGTTGACACAGGTCAAGAACCTGGAAATGATTGTAGAAACCAGCAGTGTTTCATAAACTACAAGGAGCCAGGATTAAATAAGGTCAATGAATACCACAGTGCTAAATGATGCATTTTCCCAAACTGATAGAGTATTGCCAGTATTTAAATAGCCCACGAATAGTCCATAATCAAAGCATAGGGAAGAGGATGGGAACACTTCTGAACTCACCCTATGAGACCACAGTCACCCTGATACCAAAACTAGACAAAAGATACACAAAAAATGAAAATTACAGGCCAGTATCACTGATGAACATAGATGCAAATTTTCACAACAAGATACTAGCAAAGGGGAGTTCCCATCGTGGCTCAGTGGTTAACAAACCCAACTAGGATCCATGAGGATGCAGGTTCGATCCCTGGCCTTGCTCAGTGGGTTAAGGATCCGGCATTGCCAGAAGCTGTGGTGTGGGTTGCAGATGCGGCTCGGCTGTGGCGTAGGCTGGCACTACAGCTCTAATTCGACCCCTAGCCTGGGAATCGCCATAAGCCACCGTTGCAACCCTAAAAGACAAAAAAAAAAAAAAAAGATACTAGCAAACCAAATCTAACAATACATTAAAAGGATAATATACCATGACCAGGTGGGACTTATCCCACGGATGAAAGGATTTTTCAATATATACCATCAGTGTGATACACTACATTGACAAGTTGAAGAATAAAAACCATATGATCAATAGATGCAGAAAAAGCTTTGATAAAATTCAACATCCATTTATGATTTTAAAAACAACTCTCCAGAAAGCAAGCATAGAGGGAACATACTTCAACATAATAAAGATCATATAGGACAAACCCACAGATAACATCTTCCTCAACAGTGAAAAGTTGAACGCATTACCTCTAAGATTAGGAAGAAGACAAGAATGCCCACTCTTGCCACTTTTATACAACAGAGTTTGGAAGTCCTAGCCATAGCAATCAGAGAAGACAAAGAAATACAAAATCCAAACTGGAAAAGAAGTAAAACTGTCACTGCTTGCGGATGACATGACACTAAATATAGAAAATCCTAAATACGCTACCAGAAAACTACTAGAGCTCATCAACGAATTCAGTAAAGTTGATGGGTACAATGTTAACACACAGAAGAAGCAGAATTTTAAAAGCAGTTATGGAGGGAGACTACAAGAGCAAGGAAATGACTGGAAACCAACTCAAAGCAAAACAGGAAAAAGTACAAACTGATAAGAAAAGACATGTTAGGGTATATTCCTTTATGGAAAACTTATTTTCAAATATTTAAACTTAAGACTTTGCCCATCCAGGAAAGATAATTTCACGTTCATTTTCCCACTGAGGTGTTACTTCCTAAATTTTCTGAAAATCCCTTCAAGGCATGACACATTTTATATTTGTTTCAAATCTATTTGTCTTTTCAGACAAGTTTAATTTGCCCTTTGGGGAAAAAAATAGCTCCCTATTCCTAGTCATGCCAAAATTCTTTCTAGTGGGTAAAAAGAGAATTTTGATTTTTAGAGCATTTTTATTACCCAATTACATTTATAGTTGTATAACGATCATCACAACCCAATTTCAAAGCATTTCCAACCCAAACCCCCC
>PVHT020000021.1:4191471-4221905 GCA_004024745.2 Catagonus wagneri
CTACCCTACATTTTTAAGCCTAAAATGAACTTAAAATCCGTAAGTAAGTAAGTAGTATGGAGTCACTGGTGGGGAGAAGTCTGGGTGAAAACCCCACGTTGGGCCCCACAAAGAAAAGAGAAATGAGAAAGGTGGGTCTTGGGAGAGGGTCTGACCTGGGTTTTCACTCTTTTGCCTTTTTCCCTGAACTCTAACCTTATACTTGGCAGGGAGGGCAGGGGTATTTTGCAACAAAAATACTGGAATTGTGGCAGCTCTTAAACACCATCATCACCCTCTGAAATATTTAGCAAACAGCTACTTTGGTCAGGATGGGGGAGAAACATGCCTTTCAGCCTCCGGGAAAAAATACTGTCCAAATACCCTGGGCCAACGGGAAAGGGACTGGCATTTTCTCACCTAAATCCAGTTGCCTGAGGCAAACCAAATGTTTTCTCAATTTCACTGCTGTTCGTTCACCTCAGAAACCACCGATGAGGCTTCCAGCAAGGTAGTGCTTGACCAAACTTGCAGGTCAGCGCACGTAAAAGTCTGGAACGGGGCCTGATGAATGAGTGAGCCCCACGGAGCTTCCGCCCGCCCTCTGCGAAGGCGAGGAGCGCCTGGGCTCCCAGCTTCCTGGCGGCCTCCGTGTCACAGCCGAGGAGTGCCAAGTCACTCCACTGGGCCTCCCTCTCCCTGAACACGTAATTCATACCCAGCACAGTCGATTACAGGAGCCCTGGGGCTGACGCTCAGGGAAGGAGAGGGAAAAAACACATTTTCATCACTGTGATCCAATCTGACACGTTTTCAGCGGGGAAGACCCAGAAGCGGCAGCTCTTCCCATCAAGCGTCCTTCTAGCACGCTGTGCCTTTTGGATGGCTGACCCTCATTTGTCTGTTGTGTCAATGTTCCTGGAACTGTGATGCCTTTACTGCACCCGGGGGCTGTCAGGATTGCACCACTGCCGTCTCCCGCAGCGAGTTCTATGCTGTCTGGCACCCTAGGGTTCCGGGCACCGGTGTGAAAGCTTGTGCTGGACCACAGTTCCCAGCAACCCTACAAAGCTCTGGCTACTGGAAAAAGGGCTGTCAAAACTGTAGCACCTGCTGAGTCCACTTCTTGGACACGTGGTCCAGTGTAACACTTAGCAGTTCCGAATCTAGGCGAGGGGAGGTGCAGGAGGAAAATGGAAATGACAGGCTAGGACTCCTGAAGGCTCAGGAAGGTGAGGCAGGCAGCATCGCCAACTTTCTCTCACCCCCAGGCAGCCACGCTGTGCTTTGCCGGGAGCCAGCATCCCTCAAGGATTTACAGAATGAGTGACTATATTAACTGCTCTTTCAATAAAGGAGTAATGGGGAGGCCCGTTGAGTTTTCGGCCCCAAACATGTTAGGGAAAGCCAAAAAGCAAGCTCTTGGAGTACAGGCGTTCTCAGTCTCTGGGAAGAGGGGGGAAATAATTTGTCATTTTCAGATAGGAGTCGCTGGATTTAGGCTCAAAATAGACCAATGAAGCCCTTGTTGCTGAGCCAAGGAATAAACCACATAGGTGATGGTGGTTTTTTCTGATACTTTGATTCCCATGGGTAGAGAAATCATTGGCAATAATGCTTTGGAAAGTAAAACTCTTTTGACTTTTTTCTTTTTTTTTTTTGGCTTTTTTTTTTCCTCTAGGGTCGCACCGGCCACATATGGAGATTCCCAGGCTGGGGTCTAATCGGAGCTGTAGCCACTATCCTACACCACCGCCACAGCAACAGGGGATCCGAACCGCATCTGCAATCTACACCACAGCTCACAGCAACGATGAATCCTTAACCCACTGAGCGAGGCCAGGGATCGAACCTGCAACCTCATGGTTCCTAGTTGGATTCGTTAACCACTGAGCCACGACAGGAACTCCAGACTTCTTTCACATTTTGTGCGAAGTAAAAATCTACCTATTGTTTCTTTAGCACCAGTCAAGTGTTCCATGAAAAGATCATCCTTTCACCCAGTGGGGACCCTGTGGCACAGCAAGGTTAAATGACGTGATCAAGTCACAGGATAGTAAGGGACCCGAAACAGGACTCTCGACTGAGTGAATCCACATAGCAACTCCCTTCTAAAACACCTTCTCAGCTGAGGGGGAAGGAGGGAGCACATCTTCCCCCCTTCGTGTCATCATAACTTTTCTACACCTGGAGATTAGTCAAAGCTGATCGCTTTACTAGAATAGAAGCTTTACCGGGTGAAAGGTGAGGGAAGGAGGAAAGAAAACAGGACAGAAAATGGCATCATGTGGGAGCTTTTAGCATCTCTGTAAGGCATTCTGTGGAGTCCCTCCATTACTCAGCAGGAAGCACTTTCAAACGGGCTAAGATACTCATTTCATCTGTAAATGCCAGGAGAATTGTCTGATGAATGAAAAATAAAAATCTGCATCAGGAAGAGAATTCTCAGCACAGCCTTGGCAGTGATGACAAAAATTCTATTTTCCCTCAAGGGCACCTTCTTAGGTGTAATTTAAGATGCTCAAGGCCTAAAAATCTCCCCAATTTAAAAAAATAAAATAAACCTAACTCATTGTAACCAAATCCTTAATTACCCAGCTGCTCTGAATTAGACTGAATTGACAAGATGAGACAAAGACACGACAGTTACTGATTAAAAGCTGCATTTCTGGAATCCAAGCAACCTGTGTTTGAGAACGCTTGCTCGCCCACTGAAGAGCACAGTGACCTCAGACAAGTTACTTAACCTCCAAACAGTAAAATGGGGCAGACAAGTGAATTCCAAAAACTAAATGAGCTGATTCATGTCAGATACTTAGCACAGTTCCTGACACAAGAATACCCACCATGCAGCCACGGTGACGTGCTGGTTTGCCCAGCTATGCTCACCAAGGAGTTTATTTCCTTCATTAGCCCAAGAGCTGCAAGGCTGAGTTTAGTCCCAACTGACTTGAATGTGACACCAAAGGTCAAAGTCTTATAAAGGTACACTGGATTGGAAATCAAGGGATCTGTACAGTTCAGCACTGTTACCTCTTTCATTTCAGTTTCCCTCTCTGCAAGTTCAAGGGGTTAGGCTAGAGCAGTGAGTCGGTCCCGGGAGTTCAGAAAGTTGCCTCCAGCCAAGGAGGTGGGGTTCAACAGTAAGGCCAATCAGTAGCCCCTCCTCCCCATCCTCCAAAGCAGGCCACCTCTTACATAAAGTGTCTCAAACCAGAAAAAGACAAGCTCAAAAGGTTCTGAGATTCCTACATGGTTAATGAAATTCTTACTGAACCTCTAAAACGTTAGACCTATTTTTTGGCAACTTACATTAACCTCTGAGAATAAAAATTTTTCACTGTTTTTTTTTTTTAAATGCAAATAAGCTTTCCAGGTGTTTCATTTATTTGTTTTTTCTTACAGAGTAAGCAGCAGTAGCCTTGGCTTGAAGACTGAAACCAAAAAAAAAAAACAATATTGATGCTAATTTCCACTGCGGGCAGTCATGACACTTCCCCATTAAAGTGGGTTTCCGCACCAGCTAGAGAATAATAATACAAATGGACACAAATGTCTTAAAGTTTACCAAAGCCATGTTTAGAAAACAAAGCAAGTATGTATAAAATTATATCTATGATAGCATAAATAATGAAATAAGCTCACAATAAAGAAGGTACAAAGATTCCACAAAACCATAACAAATGGCCCCCATTACTGACAGATCTCATCTGACCACCTTTCAGCACTTCCACAGCCATCACCCTAACTCAGACCCTCATTTTCTCATATCTTACTCACTGAAACCCCTAATAATTCCCTAGTTGGATTTCTATAACGTTTGGCCTCCTTTCTTTCATCTTTCCAAACTCTTGCCAGAGGATCCTAGCACCTTCTTGGTGAGGGTGTCTTTCCTTCTTTGGTGTATGCTGAGTATTCTATGCTTACTTCTATTGCAATCATTATTAGAAGCCTTTTCACGATTGATTTTTCAGGCTTATCCATGAAAGCTTACACTCATAGAAGAAGAGACTGTGTTTCCCATACTGTCCCTGGCATTTGGCAGATTACCTGGCTGACAAAGGAGATGCAGTATTTGCTAAACAAATTAATTTGCCTGTAAATACAGGAAGAACAGAGCAGGACTTTGTAACAGACCTGGACTGGCATTCAAGGCCTTGCCTTAGCTGGCTTACTTCCTGACACTGACCTCACACTTGTTTGATAGAGGTGGTCCTTGCTAAGCTCTCAAATCAATCTGAATGAAGATATCTTTACTGAGCACCTACAGGGCGCCAGACAGTGGTGTTTTATCAGTGACTCCACCAACAGGCCTCTGACTTCCGGCAGTGGGGAAGACAATTTAGTTAACTGCAGGCAATTAAAGATAAGGCTGACCTCTGCCTTTCAGGAACTTACAGCCCAGAGGGTGGAAAAAGAGTATTCCTTTCAGTCCCTTCTTGATCTAAAATGTTCTAAATCGATAGAGCATTGTAAACCAGCTATAATAATAAAAAAAAAAGTACAACAAAAAAACAGAAAAATGTTCTATCCTGCAACATTTTGAAAGCTCCAGCCTGTTCTTACTGCTCCACAATGTCTTGTGAGTGGACCAATGACAGAGAAACTAGGATCCAGCATCTAAAGGGGCCTTGGTGAAAGCTGTCATCTCAAGTTCAACACAGTTCCTCTGGGCCCCTGGCTAAGAACTGTCCCCCTGTATTTGTAGTTAAGACTCAAGAGAAGAAAATGGATTACCTCCCACCCCCTGGAGGTTCACTGCCCCTTTCATGGAGAGAACTAAAAGCCACGTAGAGGCAGAACTAGTTTTCCTTTACGTAAAGATACAATGTGCAGACATGAATGATCTCACAGTGTTTCTTGCATAGAAATAGGTTAGACAAAACTGGATGGCTTGAGATTTAATTCTCGGAAGCAACACGTAACTTGGTAACTTTGCCTGAGGGATTCAACCCATCTAATTATGAGTTACCTCAACTTGTTGTGAGCTGAAGTACAGGGCACGCCGTAGCTGTTGGGTGGAAAACAGCTCCTTTCCAATGCACTCACCACCATCGGAGCAAAACTGTCATATATGCTTACTGACAGGTTAAGAAGATAGAAAGGGGGTGCAAAAGGGTAGGTCCCCCCTGCAATTAATTGAATATTCTTGGAATTTGTCAAACCACTAAAATATGACTGTCTCTATAGCAAGAGACGTTTTTCAAGAGCACATTCCCACGAGGCAGGGATGGTGAGTTGCTCTCTTTCTGGGTGGTGTACCCAATAAATAGGCTATTTATAGTTAGTTGTTTAGAAAAAAGCCACTGTCAAGAGAAGCACTGCAAGTGACTACCATGATGTCATTTTTCACTTTCAAGCTACCCCACATCCCCTAGAAATAGGATAATATTGTCAGGGTTTTGGTTTCCCAGTTACTACTCCAAGCAATAT
The DNA here is from genome assembly GCA_004024745.2 of Catagonus wagneri. NCBI lineage: Eukaryota > Metazoa > Chordata > Mammalia > Artiodactyla > Tayassuidae > Catagonus > Catagonus wagneri. The sequence goes on from PVHT020000021.1 coordinate 4,196,884, forward strand.
CTCTGATAGGCATTTTGGCCAGTTCCCAGCCTGTAAACAGTCTGCTGAAACTGACTTCCATCAGGACTCTGGAACAGATCTCTGCTTGCTCTGACATAGCTCCAGGGCCATTTCCAGCCCTGCCTCATCACGAGCTGATATGTACCCAAAGTGTTAACCCTGGAGTAACTTCTAGATGCACTGGCTGATACAGGGCCTGAGGGCCAAGAGCAGCCAACACAGCATCCATCAGAGGGCCTGGCTCCTTGTTTGTACACTTGCCCGCCGCACTATGCTTGTCACCCACCCGCTACTGTCCCTCTCTAATGTGCCCTCCAGAGTTCACATGCTGGATTCCACTTGCTACTTGTAAAACCCCATCACTGCTGGGACTCTGGCCTTCAAGTGGCCGGCACAGAGTGTTCTTCCCAAGAATTCCCTTCTATTCTGAAATCAGCTGCTAAAAAAGCAAAAAGCTAGCTTTCTGCATCTATTAGTCTTTGCTTCATACTCCTAATAAAGGGGGAAATAGCCTTACCCAAAACTCACCAATAAGCATGGGACAGAGGCCTATGGTACGCTTTAGTTAGCATCCTCTTGCCTTCTGCCATGGATTCTTTGCCTTTGGGCCAGGGATCTTAGAGATTATCTAGCTCAAACTTTTCATGTTATAACTAAAGAACTTGAATCCAAGTGAGGTTACAATTTATTTGTGATAAGAAAGGCCTTCCTCCTCTCAGGCCTGCCCTGTGACCACCAGGACACCGTCTCATATCTGATGCTTGACTTTCAAGCACAATTGAACCAATATGGATAATGATGCCTGGACATGGGCAAGAAGAGACAAAGGCACTATTTAAAACCAACTTGGTTTTCGAAAACTTGACAATGAACTGCCAGTTTAAAATGTAAGCCTACAAGGAAATAGCCTTATAAACATACACAAGGTATGCAGTAAGAACTTCATATGTGAAGTTGAAATGAACCATGAATTAATAGTGGCATTCATCAAACTGAAATTCTGCTCGTTTGGGTCACACACTGGCATTTGTGGGCTTCAATCCCACACTCATATGTACAACATGCACATGCACACACCTAGCAACCATCAAATATGACAAACATCACGGATGCAAAGGAGACACGGATGCTGGCCTTAGCAAAGGCAACCAGCTCTGGTGGGGCCGTGCTGAGCACTCCAGAACTCATTCCACTGCTGGCATTTTTTTCAACTGTGTTCAAAATACAACTTTTACTTCATGGCTTTTAGTCCAAGGTGTGAATAAAATATTCAAGAACACTGAGATAATGTCAAGAAGAGTATTCTGAGAACACTCAAAGTTTTCAAACGTATTAGTCAAGCAATGTAAATATTCACTGTCTTGAGGTAAATATTTTGAAGAAGAAAGGACAAGTGTGACATAAGGAACTTTTAGAACACTGACTCATTTGTATTCTGACCAAAAGACTTTCGCCCTGTTATGACCTGACCTACCTGTGTGTGGAATTTAGCCTGTGCCATCCCAAGCCATCCACAGATGGCTCCCTTTAGGCAGGAAATCAATGCAGCCACCAGTGGCATCAGATCTGCTCACCAAGAACCACAGTCAGTCCCAGGTACTCTACCTAGATGGTCTCTAATCTTCTCAACAGAGGTTGCATGTTAGGCCATTTCCCAGATAAAGAAACTGAAATTGGGGAGGTTAGTAGATGCAAACTATTATGTTTAGAATGGATAAGCGATGTGGTCCTGCTCATAGCAAAAGGCAACTAAATTCAGTCTCTTGGGTCAGACCATGATGGAAGATAATATAAGAAAGGGAATATAGGGAGTTCCCATCGTGCCTCAGTGGTTAACAAATCCGACTGAGAACCATGAGGTTGTGAGTTTGATCCCTGGCCTTGCTCAGTGGGTTAAGGATCCAGTGTTGCTGTGAGCTGTGGTGTAGGTTGCAGACGCGGCTCGGATCCCGTGTTGCTGTGGCTGTGGCGAAGGCCGGCAGCTACAGCTCTGATTAGACCCCCTAGCCTGGGAACCTCCACATGCCGCGGGTGCGGCCCTAGATTAAAAAAAAGCAAAAAAAGACAAAAAAAAAAGAAAGGGAATATATATATAAATGAGCGTGTGTGTGTATGCGTGTGTGTACATATGTGTGTGTGTGTGTGTGTGTGTGTATATATATATATATATATATATATATATATATATGAACGACTGGGTCACTTTGTTGTACAAGTTAGCACAACATTCAACTATAATTTAAAAAAAAAGCTAAGCAAAGTCCAAAGTTACCCATGAGAGGATGAGAGGATGCAGAGCTGGGATGTGAACCCACAGCTAAGTCCATACCTTTCCACATTATATACCATCATTCAATCATTCAATTATTCCTTAACCAAAAAGTAAAAATGAACTCAAACAAATGCTCTTACAACTACCCACTCTTCCTTACCTGGCACCAAGTCTACACCTCTTTAAGCCGGCTAAAAACCACACGGACACTAAATGTCAGGACGCTGCGGGGCAGACGTTGCCAACAAAATGATTCAGGTGAAGATGCCTCTCCGTAGTTCTTCTTCCAAGTTGCTTAATTTTAAACACAAAAGCTCTTTAGCCTTTCCCTGTAAATTGTTAGAACTGGAAATGTGAGAATAATTTCAGAGGAAAGCTGTGATATCCGTGGGTGTGCCAAAGTCTGCAGCCCACGAGAGCCGAGATTGTGTTAATTTTCCCCAGAGTGATGTTAGTGGTGATCTCTCTTTTCATGGTGTCAGATAAAGTATCCCCAAAATACTAACCAGTGAGCCATGGCCCAAAGCTGATTTTTTAACTTTGCTTTTATATGGTATTTCAAAAAATAAAAGAAAAAAGGGAATAATGAAAACTATGCCGAGAATAATAATAGCTACAATTTTTCAGGCACTTTCTATGAGCGAGACTGTGTATATATCTCATCATTTAATGTCATAATGGTCCTAGGAGGTCGGCTGGCATCATGGAAAGGATGTCGTCAAGGATGGGCCCTTGTTCCCACAGCTAGTAACTGGCAAAGCAGGGTGCAGGCAAGATCTGTCTCCAGAACCCTCCAGAACCATTACATATACTGTTCCTCAGGAAGCAAGGCAGGACCAGCACTGGGGCCCTGAAGAGACCCATTCAGGACTCCGACATCACTCATCACTTTTGTTTGTCCCATTTTGATCTTATCCAGCCAGTCTGGGGTGATGTCTTATCAACTCCGTGACACCTGCTGATAGAGCCAGTCTCTACGGATGGGGCACGTCCTGTGTGCCCATCACAAATGCCGGTTCTCGGTCCACCCCGAAATCTCTGCTGAGACCTCTAGGAGCAGGTGACAAGGAACATCTATCCCAGGGCATTCCATCTCTTTCCAAAGTAAAGCAGAACAATGGAGCCAGACACACACACCACAGTTTCAAAACCTGCTGTGTACTCTGCTCTGCATACTCAGTTGTGGAAAGGGCCACCCTGTCACATTCCTAGCCCTGACACCCGGCTGGCTCCAGGATGGTGAATCTGCTAACAGACTCTCTCCTCATGTGCTGGCTGACTGCCCGGCCCCTGGCCCAGCTGGATCTGAGCCTTCCGGGTTGCCAGGCCTGGTCTCAAGCCAGGAGCTTTCTCTACATCCTCCTTTTGACCTAGTAGCCCAAGAAGTCTTTCTGAGTGAGCATAGGGAAGCGCAGTTTATCCACCCTTCAGGGCCCAGAAAAAAGACCTTCTCTTCCAAAAAACAAAACAAAACAAAACTTTATGATCTCTCCCAGCAACTCCTCATCCTCCACAGTGTGGGTACAATTATGACTTTATGCTGGGAGGCCTTCTCTGACCACTATCTCTAAACGTGGCCTCCCTCCCCCAATTACTCGGGCAGCACCCTGCATAGCTCCTCCCCACGCTTTCCCACCACCTGAATTCAGGCTGGTCAATTGCGTGTATCCGCTTGCTTTCCGTCCTCCCTGCAGGAACCCCGTGCTGCCCCAGAGCCGGAACCTCACCCCTTCTACGCTTGCTTTCTGTCATGAGCTCGGAACCAGACACTGCTGGTAATCAACACCTGAATCAGTGCTACCCCATAAAAGGAAAAAGCAAGCCACATGTATGGCTTTCAATTTGCTAGTGGCCACGTGAAAGAGGCAAAAAGAAACGGGAAATAGATCTTAGTAATATTCTTTTACCCAGTACCTCCGAAATGTGATCATTTCGTCATGTAAGCAACACAGAAATTATCAATGAGGTATTTTACATTCTGCTTTTCGGTTCTAAGTCTTTGATGTTATGTATATATTTTACACATCTCATCAATTAGGACAAGTCTTCATTAGTAATACTCGTTCTGTTCACAGATTCCATAAAATTGACAGTTGAAAGAGTAGATTCACAAATTGTATCAAAGACTCTCAAACGCTTTCTAATAACTGGGTCAAGGATAAGATTTAGAATTTGAAGTTAATTCAATTAAGTAAATTTAAATATCCAGTTCCACAGATGTATCAGCCACATGTTAAGTGCACAATAGCCACTGGTGGCTGGTGGCTGCCCCATTGGAGACTCAGATTTAAATGAAACAATGAAATAATTAATTTTAAAATATCAATTGATTGCTCAATTAACTTTAAAGAAAATGTTGGCACTCGTCCATGGAAAGGCTTTCAATTTCTTGGATTTTCTCTTGGAGGCTAAAGCACTTTGTAGCAAGTCAGTGCAATCCTGAATCATTTCTGTGTAGGGGTAAAACAGTCCCACCTCTGTGCCACACATGGGAGAAAAGGCCACATAAAGGCACCAGATACAACTGAGAAGCCCAATCTGAATTCCGCCCAGGGCAACAGTAAATGAAGGAATCAGGGACACAGCTAAGCCACACAGCTCTTCTGATAAGTCAGCAAGAAACTATATTCCTTCTGGCCTCTGGCTGCCTCACCCCTCCTGGCATTCTACCTACCACTCCACTTTTCATTCTGATTGTCTACAGATTTCAGTTTCCCTTACAAGACAGTCAACAAGTTGAGCCTGGAAGGAGCTTTATTCAACACTGAATAGGGTGACTAGACAGATGTCCCTGTTGGACCAGGACAGTTGCAGTTGTAAACCTATTGTCCAGGGGTCATCTGTACCAGTTCGCACTCTCAAAATTCTGGAAGATAAGAATTCACTGTGGAACCTCTCAGAGAGCAGAGCTCCTAGCAGGCCCTTGCGAAACAGCTGATAGAGGTTCATGAGCAGAGCAGGGCGGGAGTCCCAGGATGCCCATCGCTAGCCTCTGCCCTTCTTCTCTTTCATACATAGGATTTCAGCGAGTAATAAACAGTGCACCCCTGTGATAAATAAAAAGAAAAAACTGGCCTTTATACCAACAAGAGCAAAATTGCAATCTTTGGTGTTTTAAATTCCCTTTCACTCTTTCTTTAACCATGCCTTTTCTTTTTTTTTTTTTTGTCTTTTTGCCTTATCTAGGGCTGCACCCACGGCATATGGAGGTTCCCAGACAAGGGGTCTAACAGGAGCTGTAGCCTCCGGCCTTCGCCACAGCCACAGCAACGCGGGATCCGAGCCACGTCTGCAACCTACACCACAGCTCACGGCAACGCTGGATCCTTAACCCACTGAGCAAGGCCAGGGATCGAACCCGCAACCTCATGGTTCCTAGTTGGATTCACTTCCGCTGAGCCACGACGGGAACTCCAAGATTTCGCCTTTTAAATTTTTATTTCACAGTTGAAAAAGGACCCTAACACTATTCTACGCTATTTGCTACAGACTCCTTCATTCATAAATCTCCACCTATTTGGTTAGTCATGTTCACATCTGTCTCCATCCTATGCCACATGTCGGAGCAGGAGTTAGAGCACAGACTCTGGTTCTGGGCATCTGGGTCTGAGTCTCCACTACAAACTGGGTGCATATACAAAACTGCTTGTTCTGACCTATGGAGAACAGGGACCATGACATCCATCTCACTGGGCTCCCAAGTGTTTAAATGAGTTAACACAAGTAGGCACTCACAGCCATGCCAGACCCATGCTGAGGGCTCAACAAGAGGCAGCTACCATCATCATTCACCCTTATTTCTCCCCTGTACTCAGCACAGCGCTGTGCCCTGCACACAGGAGTACCCAACAAATGGTCTTCCAACTTGAATGTTTACTGCTGCAAATGAGACCTGTGGGAGTTGACTCTCATAAGGTTTCTTTTTTTTTTTTTTTTTTTTGTCTTTTTGCCTTTTCTAGGGCCGCCCTTGTGGTATATGGAGGTTCCCAGGCTAGGGGTCTAACAGGAGCTGTAGCCGCCAGCCTACACCACAGCCACAGCAACGCCAGATCTGAGCCACGTCTGCAACCTACACCACAGCTCACGGCAACGCCAGATCGTTGACCCACTGAGCAAGGCCAGGGATCGAACCTGGAACCTCATGGTTCCTAGTCGGATTCGTTAACCACTGAGCCACAACAAGAACTCCTCATAAGGTTTCTTAAGCTTAACCTGACAAACAGCTCAGCTTGTGCCAGAGCCCCAGAGTCGGGCCCAAACCCAGCCACCATTGGAAGGTGTGCAACTGCTGGATGTGGAGTCCTAGGCAAGAAGCCCACTGAGTGACTGCAAACCCTTCTCTAATCTTGGGGGCTGGGGAGGTGGCGAGGAGTATCAGACTGCACGTGCAGCTCCTGCTAGCTCGGCAGCATCGCCTTTCAATAAGAACATGGTGCTCCACAGTTTCATGTGTAGAATATGACCAGGCTTGGGCATGGACTATGCAGTGTGTTGAATCCCAGTTCCTAGGGTACCTTCCTTACCAGCCCCTTCCTCTGCAACTACCCACCCTACCTGCCTCCCCTCCTCCTAGACACACCTAAGCTCCAGCCAGAATGAAAGCTGCATTCGTTCCCTGTCACATACCGAAACCTTCACCAGTCTTCTCCTTTGGAACATTCTTGTGCCACATCAATTTTCTTGGCTTAAGGATCTCCCCTCCCCTGGCAAGATATTCCAGATTCCCCAAATAATTACAGTTTTTTCTCAATGTTCCCTTCATGTCATGGCCACACTTCTCTCAGAGCCCTAAACACACTGTGCTGGTCAGCTTCTCTGTCTTTCTGCCTCTAGATTGCTAACTCCTTGCAGGCAAGAATCCAAAGTAGGTGCACAGTGTTGACTGAATGAATAAATGAATGAATGTACCGCTTTCAAATTTATAACGTGTCTTGTGCATAAATCAACCTCTGTAACCTTTACACCACCATGAGAGCCTATTATCATTTTCATTTTATACAGAAGGAAATGTGTGTTCATAGAGTTATAATCTATGAGCCCAAATGTTCACTGTTGATGAAAGAAAGAAAGTCATTTTTCTGACTCCAAATGAAGAGCCCAGGCTCTTCTGTGGAAAGAAATTCCATGGGCATTATCTCAATTAATCTCCAAAACAACCCTGCGACACAGAATCAACTGAGTCCCAGATCATCTCAAGGTCATGCATCATGGCCTGGTTCCTGAACACAGGTTTTTAGCCTCTACAGCTCAAGCCTTTCCCGTGAACTCTAAGCTGTACAACCCACAGACACCCATGGGAACTCAGAAAGCAGAATTTCTTCCAGCTGCTGTTTACAGTCAGGCTGGATAAACCGCTAGTAAATACACAGAATAAAATGTCCTAATAAACTAGCTTCATTCTCCATTCCCCAACTCCACTCTATTCCAACTGGGACCGGAGTGAGAGAAAGCAAGTCCTGACCACAGTCGAGCCTGGACTGGGTCAAAGGCTGAGTTTATTCTGGGCCTGATGTAGGCATTACAGAAAGTTAAGCAGATTTACCCCTACTCGGAAGTTGCACTTACTGTTGCTAATGTATTACTTTTACATAATATTTCCAAGTTTACAAAGCAGTTTCAAATGTCACTTAAGCTTCGAAACCCAACCCAATCAGAGAGACAAGGCAGATATCACTGTTGCTAATAAATGATGACATGCTGCATGAGAACAAATCTAAAATCTGGGATTCAGGGCACAAAACTGCTGTTCTTTCCTCTCCTTCACAAACTAATCACTCTCAGGTGAGAGAGGAGGAAATGTTTGACCACCTGTGGATCCTTGGTGGGTCGTGAAATGGGAACAGAATCTCCTAAAACTGAATTAACTAAGAGAAACAATCACACCACACATCCACCAGCAAGAAATAGTTCCCTAGCTGTATAGGATTGTCTCCATGAGGAACCTAGACTATGAAAACAGAGTTATTCGCATCTCTTCTTGTCCAATAGTACATGTCTATCTTAATGTACTCAATAGGATATTTCAATAGGATATTTCGCATTAAAAAAAGAGGAGTTCCCTACACACACTGGAATATTACTCAGCCATTAAAAGGAACAAAATAACAACATTTATAGCAACATGGATGGACCTAGAAATTATCACGCGAAGTGAAACCAGTCAGACAATTAGACAGCAACATCCAATGCTACCACTTACATGTGGAAACTAAAAAGACAAAATGAACTCCTTTGCAGAACAGACAATGACTCACAGACTTTGGAAAACCTTTGGTTTCCAAATAAGACAATCTGGGGGGTGGGGAGATGCACTCAGGGTTTGGGACAGAAATGCTATCAAATTGAGTTGTGATGATTTCTGTACACGTATAATTGTGATAAAATCATTAAGCAATAAAAAAATAGAAAAAGAAAAAGAAAAAAAAAAAAGAGTTCCCACTGTGGTTCAGCAGAAACAAATCCGATTTGGATCCATGAGGACACAGGTTCAATCCCTGCCCTTGGTCAGTGGGTCGAGGATCTGGCATTGCCGTGAGCTGTGGTGTAGGTCACAGATGCAGCTTGGATCCGGCATTGCTGTGGCTGTGGCCTAGACTGGCAGCTGTAGCTCTGATTCGACCCCTAGCCTGGGAAACTTCCATATGCCATGAGAGGAGCCCTAGAAAGTAAAAATAAATAAAGAGAAAGAGAGAAAGACCTGTACAAATTAGAAAACCCAAAAGCTAGACACACAGGTTGGAACCCTTGAGGCAGCTGTCAACAAGGTCACTAATTAGGATGCCAGACTCCTTCCAATGGGAGAGGCAGAACTGTGTTTCTCCACAGATTATAGGCAAAATCCTAAAATTCTGGTCTTTTTTCAGAAAATAGGAGAAAGGATTTTTTTTTTCCTGGTGACAATTGCTGATTCTTTGGTACACCCACAAGTCATCAAGGGTAAGAAATGGAAGCTAGAGTCACTAATTTGCTATTTATTGTAACAACACTGCCGGGTGTTTACACAGCACATTCCTTTCTGTGATCTTCATGAATGTTACAATCCTTTTCACCGAAACAGATGGAGAAACTAAGGCAGGCGAGACCACCCACATGGTCACCCAGAGGAGCCAAGAGCAGAAACCATCACTCAGACCCTAGCCTTCCACCAAGACTGAGCAAGATTCCATTTCATAACAAGACATAAGAAGCAGGAGAAGGTGGGCTTCACTTAGCACAAAGCTCACATCTTGGAAAAAAGTGGGTATATGGGAGATTCCATGCAACCAACACCCAATCTGATTTAGAACTTGAGAAGCAGGTGTCTGGGTGAGTGTAGAGAAGAGCCATCTGGGAGGAGGCCAGGAGCTTGGGAAAACCCTCCTATAGGTTTCCCCACCCTGAGTCGAAACTGTCATCCTTAACATTTCATGCCCTGAGCTTCAATTTCTGCCAAATCGCAAATCCTCGGAGGAGAAATAATACTTTAAGCTCTTTACGGATTTTTTAGAACTTGTTCTGAATGAAGACTTTAGGGGGTCAGTCTGAGAATTGCTGAGGAAGAGAATATTGAGGACGAGGAGAACAAAAAGATGTAAAGATACAGGAGAGAAGAAGACTTCGGGAGAGGCAAGCCACCGAGAAAAAACTGCATCTACTTTGTAATCCTGCCCAAGTTCCAAGACATTTTATCTTCCTTCCTAACTGATCTTCAGGCAGCGGTGCCTTTCAGCCACGACTCCAGTATTTCTAATTAGTTTACACCTTAAGTTATGGGCATATTTTTCTATTCATGTCTTAAGTTTTGCAGAAGGTATGTTGGACTCACTCAGTTTAGTCCATGAATCTGGAATTATTTCAAAGAAACATTTAAATGATTAAAGTTATTTTCACATGTGTGATGAGATGTTGAAAGCTCACCCAGAGTTTATGCTGCCATGGGAGATTATCTGGGGAGTGACTGAGGATGTGCTCGGGGTTTGGAATACAACCAGCTGAACTGCTTGCCTAGGTCAGTGGTTTACCAGCCCTGTGGCCCTGGGCAGGTTTCCTAATCTCACGGCTCCTCCCAGATGTCTTGTAAAATGAGGTTAATAATGCCTACTTACCCCACAGGTTATCAAAAGGATTAAAACAGATAATAAAGGGTTGAGACAGAGTACAAAGGAAAGGGCTCACACTGAGAGCTGCAAAGTATGCCAAGGCCAGCATTCAGAAGTGTGTTAACCATTAAGGAACAAACAGGACAGATTCGGACAGGCTGGAATCCACCATATTGCTAGCAAGATTACTGTTTGAGATTTAAAGTATTTGCAAAAAGGAAAGGACTGGTAAATTAGGGACAACAGAGTAAAGTGATTAAGAGGGTACAGCCTGGAAACTGTAGCTATTTGCTGACCTGGCCTTGAGCAAGTTACTTAACCTCTCAGGGTCTTTGTTTTCTCATCTGTAAAATGGGTACACTAATCCTAGTACTCTCCTATTAAGGTTGTCAAGAGCATTGAATGATTTGAGCTAGTAAATGTAAAACATTAAATGTATTCTCAACAAGAATACTATCATTGGAGGGTGAATGGCTTGTGCTGCTCTAGAGCTCAACCCTGCCTGACAAAAACTTAAGCCTTACTATTTAATGTTTCTTGTTATGGAGAATTTCAATTTAATTCAAATTCAAATTAATGGAGTTTATTTTTTTTTCTTTCTAGAAGGATAATAATGAGGGGGGAAGACTGAAAAACACTGAACTAGCATATATAAATCGCCTATAACAAGGACTGACACATAATAAGCATGCAATCAGTATTTATGATTTTTTCTTATTTTTAGACATAACGGTAGTTAGTATACAGGCTCCAATTAAGTATAATTGAATTAATTAGAAGCTACAGTTTAAAACTCAAGTTTAAGGATTTTAAGCTATTTAAAATTACTTAAATCATTAAAAATGATTTTATGCATGCTGGCGAGAGGGGATTTGATGAGTGGGAGGAGGGAAACTGATATTTCAGCCTGCCTAGAGTCTCAGCCTAAATCATGCTAATCTTTCTTACTTGCTACTTTTTACCCTCCTGCTTTTTATCCTTGTCAAAGACAGGAGTAAGCAAGCAAGGCAGAGTGAAAACAGCACGTCCTTTGTCAAAAACCACCTAAACTCTCTGGTCTTTCTCCTGGAAAGCAGTGTGCCTTCTTTCAAAGTTTGTTCAGAGCATTATTAAAGTGACAATGAATTTGCAGGGCACAGTCCTTCGGCATACAATAGGGGCTTGATAAATACTAGGTTTTCTTTCTCTCTCTCTCTTTTTTTTTTTTTTTGTCTTTTCCTAGGGCCGCATTCGCGGCATATGGAGGTTCCCAGGCTAGGGGTCTAATAGGAGCTGTAGCTGCCGGCCTACACCACAGCCACAGCCACTCGGGATCCAAGCCGCGTCTGTAACCTATACCACAGCACACGGCAAGGCCGGATCCTCAGCCACTGAGCAAGGCCAGGGATTGAACCCACAACCTCACGGTTCCTAGTCGGATTTGTTAACCACTGAGCCACGACAGGAACTCCTAGGTTTTCTTTCAAATTACCTATTTTGCGCATCTGTGAGCCATAAGATGGAGGTTTCCATTAGGATGCTGCCAATATTTAGTGTCGAACTTAAAACATTTCCAAAATATTTTTTGAGGGAGATGTGGTATTAAAGAAAAGATGTTTCATAGTTCAGATAGAACATGCAAACAGACAGCATTTCAGAGATGTGTGGGCAACCACTATTAAGGGAAGTCTTAGCATGCTTTCTGATAATTTTCCTTTCTCCCTGGCAAGTGCTGCTCCTGTTGAGAAAGCGCTAGAATGAAAGAGTAGGGCAGCTTTTCAGGTCATGCTCCCCATCTGTTGGCTTGCTTTGTTGGTTGGAGGCTTCCATGGAGGTACGCGTGTATTTATTTCTCTTTGGTTTTCCTCAGGTCTAAAACCACTTGATCCGGGCGGCCAAACTCCCACTTCACTCTCCTTAATAGTGACTTTCCGGAGAGCCAAGCATGTTAAGTGCAACAAATTGCCATTGTAACAGCTGCAATTATGAGTAAATTTGATCATGAAAGAAGCCAAGGCACCGTAACTCAATAACTTTGTAACGGAGCTATCGTTATAATAAGGATAAAGTACCACAGTGTTTTCCTGGTGCCCCATCAGCTTCCTCTAACAGGAGAAGGGAGGGCAGGAGACAGCCAAGGATGCGCTGCCCCTCGCTCCCAGGAGGTTCATTAACCATCTCATGTGCTTGTAAATTCATAAGCGGCCCCTGCGTCTCCAAACACAAAGACAGATTATGGATGTTCCTTGAATATTAAAGTGACTGATGAACCTAATCCGAACAATAACGTACTTATAAAGAAAAATGTTTCCCTGATGACAGTCTCAGAAATCATGTACAAACTGTACATGGTGGTGATGGGGGGTGACTATGCCTGTTTCTAGAATCAAGATTCCAAATGTGTTGCAAAATCACTTGGTTTTCTCTGTTTCTCTATACTGTTTGGCCACACAATTACCATTTATTAACCTACTTAGATGGCCTACAGTGTTTTTTTATTCCTATTTGAAGTTTATCAGTTTAGCACAACCAAGGCAATGTCAAATCCAAAGTTTTCTATAACACTTGATTCTTAGCAAGAGGAGAGGGGAAGCTTATCATCCCCACAGGACTTGACAGAGGCTCCTAAGTCAAAGTCATGTCTATTCTTAATTTTTATAATAATGACAAAATCACATAGCAATCTTTTTTCAGGTCATTTTTTTAGTTTCTAGAGTATGAAGATTTGATAGATGCAATACATTTCTGTTGAATATTGAGTAAATGAATACGGCAAGCACTTTGTTTTGCAATTTCTAACTATCAACACATAGGCACATGTACACACACACAAACGCACGCATGCACGTATGCATGCACGGATGCATGTAAATAAAACTACCAAATTGTTTTTGCTTTCATAGAAAATGCAAGAAGCAAGAAGAGACAAGCAGGTTTCATCCCAGTAGGCACCTGGCAGAAGCTTCTCAAATTTGGCACCGGATCTCTGAGCAAAATAAAAGCTCAATCCTATGGTGAAATCCAGCTTCTCATCAGTCTCTCAGCTCACTAAACCCTGCATCAAGCAGACTTATTATTAAGCAACTTGACCTGGTGTAACCACTGCCACATAGCAACCTACTGAAATATTTATTGCTTGTTGTTAACAGTTCTTAGAGCCCTTTCCTCTCCCATATCCTTCTCCCCCAATCTCACTTTTCTTGCTTTTTCACCATCAAACCTTTACCCTTGGTGCTGAGAACATCAGGGTGGATTATACATATTTGTTTCTGAGATGAAACTGGAAAATCACAATGTTTGACCTGCTGCGGAAAGAAAACTGTGCCAAGCCCATTCAAAAAAAAAAAAAAATCACCCACGAGACAGAATATTTTAAACTACGAAACTCAAAACAGTTATTTTTTTCAGGTTCCCCAAATCAAAATGCATGTAATGTAAGGCAAACTGACACCTTGGATTTATAAGCTGCAAATTTCATAGGAGTGAAATAACTAGACAATTCTCTTCTGAGTCATGTAAGTCACACTTCTAGCTACTCGATTGTGCATTTGTCCTGTGTCTGAGAGTGGATTGGGAATTTACAAATAAATACCAAAACCTGGGTAGTGCAAATCTGCCTCATAGCAGACTTAAAGCTGCCTCATAGCAGCTTTACTCATAATCACCAAAACCTGATATAATCCAAACATCCTCCAACCAAATGAGTGGATTAACTGTGGTTAGTACTCAACAATACAAAGGAACAAACCCTTGATGAACCCAACCTCATGCGTGAAATCTCAAATGCATTTTACTGAGTAAAAGAATCCGGACTCAAAGGCCACATACTATATTATTCCACTCATGATATTCTAGAAAAGGCAAAACCACAGAGATAGAACTATAAGGACAGGACCAGTGGTTTCCAGAAGCTAGGGGTGGGGGTAAGGAATGACTATAAAGGGCCCAGGAGAATTTCTGGTGGTGATGGGATCAATCTTTAACTTGATGGTGGTGGTGGTGGTTACACAACTGTATACATTTCTCTCAACTGACAGAAGTGCATACTGTAAAGGACAAATCTACTTGGTAAATGAGACCTTAATTTTTAAAAATCAGTCCTTAACAATTAATTTATGGGAGTTTCCGTCGTTCAGCAGTTAACAAACCCGAATAGTATCCATGAAGATGCAGATTCGATCCCTGGCCTCGCTCAGTGGGTTAAGGATCCAGCATTGCTGTGAGCTGTGGTGTAGGTCACAGACGCAGCTCAGATCCTGCGTTAATGTGGATGTGATGTAGGCCAGAGGCTACAGCTCCTATTAGAACCCTAGCCTGGGAACGTCCATATGCCACAGGTGCAACCCTAAAAAGACAGACAGACAGACAGACAGACACACACACACACACACACACACATACACACAATGGACAGATGTAGATATATGCATTTTAGATGGATGCATGGATGAATAAGATGAACACGTATTTAGATAGGTGATAAGAAAAAGTCTGTAAATTTGGACACTAGATGCTAAGCATAGCAGTATTTACATTAAATTCTTTAATTTTGCTATATGATTGACCATCATAATGACATGGGCAAAATCAATTCTCTCTTAAAATATATATATAATATAATGGGGATTTTAAAGGATTTAATGAAAACATATCCCCTTAGTTCTTACAAAGCTATGAGGTATCATTTTTCCAATGACTACCCTTCCTAGACATGTAGCATAGTATTCAGATTCAAAGCTTATAAATTATGCCACAAATGCAGAGAGAGCTGTGTCTGTTACTTCACAGGGTTTGCTCAACTATAAACTTGAATTAGACATACAAGGCTGAACATGGGCTCTACTTATTACTGATGATAAGAGAAAACTCACCCTTTACAGAATGGCTTTCTAATTCCCTGCCACTGTATGAACTCATAGGCAGGACACTGGAACTGGCCCATAGGGGGAAAAAAACTGAATTTTATTCCCAGTGATGTCACCTCAGTGCTTCCCAAGGTCAGAGCTGGAGATTCAAGTCACTGGAAAAGGCCAGCTCTCTGTACTGGTGATCCAGCTTGTTATTTTCGTTTAACACCACACGGGGAGACTTTGCCCTCTCAGTGTGATTAATTCAGCAGTCGCTCTCTTTTTTTGTTTGTTTGTTTGTCTTTTTGCCTTTTCTAGGGCCGCACTTGCGGCACATGGAGGTTCCCGTGCTAGGGTTCCAGTCGGAGCTGCAGCCACTGGCTGACACCACAGCCACAGTAACACGGTATCTGAGCCGCGTCTGCAACCTACACCACAGCTCACGGCAATGCCAGATCCTTAACCCATTAAGCAAGGCCAGGGATCGAACCTGCAACCTCATGGTTCTTAGTCGGATTCGTTAACCACTGAGCCACGACGGAAACTCCTAATTCAGCAGTCTTTGGTTGTGTGCCAGGCTGGACTTATGACCCTGTCCCTATCAGTTAGTAACAACTACCAGTTAGAAATTATGTCTCTAAGGTTAGAACTTTCTCCTGAGAAGGGTCACTGCTACTACCCTGCTTTAAAATTTCCAAAATCTGCGAATTGCATTGCTTTGCCTATAATCATACAGTCTGAAAGCTGACAGCTGATAGGAAGGCTGATGAATAGATGCTTTCATTTCAGATGCTTTTGTTGTGACAGCTTCTAGGTTAGCTGCGGTGACCTTCACCCCAACACATACAACAACAGACACATCACACACACACACACACACATGCGCACGTGTGAGGTTTGCCAGGTATCAGAGCTCAGCCTCAGAGAAAACTGGCTTTGTCTCTTAGAACCAAGATCAGTTTGTGAAATGTTTTACAAAGGGCTAAAAGAGATTGCCTTTCTACCAAAGAAGCCATCATCGTGAGTGGGTGCGAGAAGACTTTACTGACTGGATTACAGATACTATTATAAGCAGGGAAATGGATCTAAATGTCCCAACATACATATATGGTAAAATATATGGTAGCTATTCCAAGAAGGTTCGTATACAATGGCAGTGATAATGTTTTCAAGGAACACTTCATGACACAGAACATGGGAAGTCTGATGTATATGGTGGTCACAGGAGAATGGGATTTTAGTCAATCTTAGCGGGACCTTACGGCATCTACTTTTTCCTAATTTTAATCTCAAAATGATTTTGGTATAAATTTGGGTTGCCAGACATACCAAATAATAACATAGAACACTCAGTTAAATTTGCATTTCAGATAAAAAACAAATAACTTACTTTAACTTTTTTTTTTCTTTGCTTTTTAGGGCTGCACCTGAGGCATACGGAGGTTCCCAGGCTAGGAGTCCAATCGGAGCTACACCTGCCAGCCTACGCCACAGCCACAGCAACGCAGGATCCGAGCCATGTCTGTGACCCTACACCACAGCAATGCCAGATCCTTAACCCACTGAGCAAGGCCAGGGATCAAACCTGCAACCTCATGGTTCCTAGTCAGATTCGTTTCCGCTGTGCCACAACAGGAACTCCACCTAACTTATTTTAATAGAAATATGGCCCATACAATCAATATGTGGAATGTGCTCGTATTAAGGATGTGTTCTTTAATATGGCAGCCCTTGATAACAAGTGAAAACTTGAGATATGTCAGCAAAAAGTTTTTAAAACTATATTAATTGATGCCTTCAAAAGTCAGCTTTCCAGAGTTGTCAGAACTGAATGTGGGGATAGAAACCGATGCTGAAATCCATGTTTTTTGGCATCAGGCCAGGACTTCAGGTTTTCTAGCTGGTAAACTCCATGAGGAAAATGACGGGGTCTGCTTTTTTAGTTTTCTTTCTGGTGTCATGTATCTTGTACATGATAAGCTCTCAATATTAACCATGGAGAAAGCCAATGGATGAGTGGTTAAACTCTGCAAAACTCTCATGCGACCTCATTCCTGGCAGACTTCAGTTCTCCCCACCTTAAGGAATGACCCCATTTTTCGCCAGGTTTCCAAGAGGTCTCCATCTTTGTCATTTTATCTCCTTGCACAGATGGCTTTCAGAAGGGGCTTCCCGTTGATCCAAAGAATAAGTCTAAAAAGCTTGTCCACATCTTGAGGGACATCATTGGACTGTCCTTGAGCTGAGGCTTTCCTTGAACTGAGGCCTAGTATATTTGCTAAGACACAGTCCTGGTCCTCACCTGATTGCCTTTTGCACCTTCTTTTTTTTTGGAATCACAGCCTAAGTTTGAGAACTCAACCATGTAAACGCTTGCTTAGCTTTGCCGAAGGATTACAGAGGAATCTACATTCCATCAACAATTTTCATTAATCGTGTCCAGCCTTGATTCAATCTGATTTTATTTTTGGCCTCTTCTCCCCATTTCCTACCTGCCATCCCTACCACCCTTCCAGTATATTTCTAATGTCCATGGCAAGCTTTTACAAATGTGCTCGACTGTTGTCATTTTAGAAGGTATTCCACTTCTCAAAAAAGCCACAAAAAGTATTTAATTCCTTAGAAGAACTTAATATTAAGTATGTTTTGCTATTCAGAACTGCATTCTTCTAGAACTCACGAACATCAGTAATAACAATTATTGTTCACATTATCATACTCTTGTATCAGTAAGAGACTTGTACTCTGAAAACAAAGAAGCAATGTTACTTGTTCCTCATTTATCACGTACATTGATGAGTAGGTAAAGTCTTAATCAGTCTCAAGACTAACAAGGTTAATCTCAAGTCGAACTGCAAAATTTACTCTTTCAGGTAAATGAGGGTCTAGGGAGAGACCCGAGTATGCTAAGAAATATCCTAAGTATTGGGGAGAAAAATGGAAAGAGAAAGTTTGGAGAGACATTAGAAAAGAGAATATGCAAAGGGCACATTTGATGGGCAAAGTGGACCAACAGTAAAATCACAAATGACATTGGTTCAAGATGGTAATTAATGGATCGGAATGAACATCAGAAAATAGCTTGCTTGCTCCATGATGTTACAAGTGAAAGAAGCCCAGTGAGGAGTGACATGCTAATAGCAACTCGAGCTACTAGCAAAGCTGAGACCAGAATCCAAATATCCCAAGTCGTGTCAATGCCTCTTTCATTTTATGAAACAATGTCTCTCCAACTGGCTGTCCCCATGTCTGCACTAAAATGAGACAGTACTGTGTATGTTACCATAAGACGATTTGAGTTCTAAGGAATTAATAGAAAATTACAACGCTTAGATTTATTATTTCCCATATCACTTTTTTTCCTATAAAAATTAATTTTTAAATATAATTTATTCACTCTTCTATTAATGTTTTTTTTTTTTAATATGCCAGATATTATTCCAGGCTCCGGCCCCTATTGAGTTTTATCCTGAAAGCTATAGCTGCTGGCCTACACCACAGTCACAGCAATGCCAGATCCAAGCCACGTCTGTGAACTACACCACAGCTCACAGAAATGTCAGATCTTTAACCCACTGAGGGAGACCAGGATCGAACCCACATCCTCATGGTTACTAGTTGGATTCATTTCCCCTGAGCCGCAATGGCAACTCCCAAGAATTTTAAATGTGTACCTTTCCTCCAAGTGGCTCAAGTGATTTATACACAATCCATCCATAACCTACCCTCCCCACCACCCTATCTAATCTCTCTTTCTAATTTCACATGGTCACTTTTTCTGCTCTTTGTCCTTTTCTTTGACATAACCTGTTTCCAAGATTCATTTCCTAATGAGACAGTTTCAGTGCAGTACTAGGTGCCAGTGGAAAACTGGGCAAAACACAAGAGGAGTTAGAAATAGAGGAGCCTCTGCTTCACAACTTGAGCCTAATATTTATGCCTAAAAGATTTCAGTGTGGAGACTAAGGCACAGAGAATAGTCACACTTGAGCCACTCAAGCAGAGCAGGACCGACACACTGAAACCAGTGTTCACGAGAGGACAAGACCAAGATATGAAGGTGTTGACACCCATCTTTCATGCCTTCCCCCCCTTCCTTCCTACACAGCCTATCTTAGGGGTCACAAACTGGGATACCCCTCTTATGCATTTTCTTTGGCCTACATGAATACATTTAAACTCTCTAATTACTGGCCAAAATTTAAAATTGGGAAACAGAAGTTCCCGTCGCAGCACAGCAGAAATGAATCCGAACAGGAACCATGAGGATGCGGGTTCAATCCCCAGCATCGCTCAGTGGGTTAAGGATCTGGCGATGCTGTGAGCTGTGGTGTAGGTTGCAGATGCAGCTGGGATCTGGCATTGCTATGGCTGTGGTGTAGGCTGGCAGCTGTAGCTCTCATTCGACCCCTAGCCAGGGAACTTCCATATGCTGCAGGTACAGCCCTAAAAAGCAAAAAAATTTAAAAAAATTAAAAATTAAAAAAAAAATCTGGAAACCTTCTATACAAATCCAGACGTGGCTGGTTCTCCTGAACTGGCCTCCCCAAGGCCAGCTTGCCAACGCGATGCAGTGCGTAGCAGGTAGCGGCTCCTCCCTCCCTGACACACAGCAAGGGCTCTCCACTCCATCCTATGCCTAGCTATTTTCTCTCTAGCCCATTTTACTCATTCCTGTTCTCTACACTCCACTGTGGGCATGAGTTTATAACCTCTCAAAAGGAAGTGTTGCCAAGTGTGCTCTAATGAAGATCTGGCAACCTCTCCACTCTTGTCTATGAGGGATTTGGGTCATGACCCAAACCTTCCCATCAGATAGCCCAGCAACGTATAACCTGACTGTGTGGTTTCTGACCATTCAGACATCGGTGAGGCCCGAAAACAAGACAGAAAAGAAGGGAGGGTGGCTAACTAGGTATACCTATCTGTACCCACATATTACCCCATCTCTCCTACACTCCTAGCCACCCTGCCATGATTAACACACCACTCACAGACTTATGGCTGAATGCTTCTCCCAGGCATAGATGCATTCTGGGGGTTTTCAGAGACACACAGGTGCTATCAAAAGGCATCTCTGAATTTGTTACAGCGGTCGCATTTCATAACTGGTGAAAGGTGGATAAAGAAGGCAGCCTGGAACAAGAGAGCCTCCACCCGCCATATGCCTCTTGATCACCGCATATCCCGATCCTCAGTGCTCATCATCAGACCCAAGTCGATGCTGCTTTCAGAAGAACTAAGAGTATTTTCAAGATGTGTGGTAATTACTCTCATTCCCTGGTAAGATGCTGAGAGGTACATGGGCAACAATGATTCTTACGGGTTATGATGCATGCTAACAACACAGAGCCTCAGGTACCCATCCCAGGGAACTCAGCCCCTAGTCCATCTCAACATGCCCAGGATCTCTCCATGGAGCCGCTGAACACTAGCCCAGGAATATTATAAAACCGCACATCACAGGAAAGTCAAACCATGAAGTTATTATCACATTTAAAACCAAAGAGCAGAAAATTAACTTGCCAGATGGAGTTCCCATCGTGACTCTGCGGTAACAAAACCGACTAGGATCCATGAAAATGCGGGTTCAATCCCTGGCCTCGCTCAGTGGGTTAAGGATCCGGCATTGCCCTGAGCTGCAGTGTAGGTCTCAAACACAGCTCAGATAATGCATTGCTGTGGCTGTAGTGTAGGGCAGCATCTGCAGCTCTGACTCAGTCCCTAGCCTGGGAACTTCTATATGCATTGGGTGCAGTCCTTAAAAGGCCAAGAGAAAAGAAAAGAAGAAAAGAAAAGGAAAGAAAAGAAAAGAAAAGAAAAGAAAAAAAAGGAAAAGAAAATTAATCTGCCAGAGAAAACAGTTCATGGGAACACCAGCTGGAATAAGGGTGGGTGGGGCGAGAGGAAGCAGAGCAGTTGTACTCGGGGTGGAGGGTAGAAAGAATTTTGAAGCTGCATTAGAACACAAGGAATCTTATCAGTGAAAAGGCATGGCTGTGATTCATGCACGGGAGCCAGGCAAGATGGAGCTCAGACATTTCCGAGCATTGATTTCTAACTAAATAAGATTTCTTTCCCTCCAAAGGTCCCCTGGCAGATCAGGTGTAGGCAAACAACTTCCAAATGGCGTGTCTCAGAGTTAAGAAAAAGAGTTAACTAACGTGCTGGCTAACTCCATGGATCACTTACATACCAATCAGCAGTGGAGATAAATTGATCCTGAAATTATAAAGTGAATCCATGGAGAGAGGGGGTTTGACTGATAAGAAGATTCGTACAACTTCTGAGGAACTTGACCACTACGTACAGGGAAGTACTCCTGTATCCTTCCCTACATCACTCCATCCTGAGCTCTGCACTCCGGAGGCAAAAAGAAAATTTCCAGTCATCTGAAAATCAAATCCTGGACATGACAGCTACCAGGATTAGTAAGGAACTTGAACTCATCTTTCACAGTTTGTTTGTTTGGGGTTTGGGGATTTTTTTTTTTTTGGAGGGGTGAGGGATTGGCTGCACCTAAGGCAGGTGGATGTTCCAGGGCCAGGGATTGAACCTGTGCCACAGCAGTGACCCGAGCTATAGCAGTGACCCAAGCCACAGGAGCGGCAACTCCAAATCTTTAACCCACTGAGCCACCGGAAAATTCCATCTTTCACAGGTCTGATTTCATCTAATCAGGATATCTCCCTCTGATCATATCATTTCTCCCTTCCTGTCCTTGTTCTACACCCCTTGAACTGCCATCGAACAATGCCTGAATTGTACAACGCTCTAAAATTCTCTTTAGAGGAAATGGCTTATGTATAAATGTAACAAATGGGCAATATCTCTGTGAGCTAAAGCCTTGAACTTAATGCTGGGCCACGTTTACAGCAGGACAACGGCTGCTCCAGGAGACTAAGCGAGGGGCTTCAAATAATTAAAGAGCTGCTATCTTTTAATATCCTTATCTGGAAGATAAAAGTAGATTCAATGGGTAGAAGTTATAAGCAAGCAGACTTTAGCTCAACATGTTAAATCTCTTTAATTACAGAAATGTTTGCCTTGTCTAGTACTGAACTCTCTGTCACTGGGCATGTTTAAAAGACCTGAGAATAATCCTATTAAGAGTATGATGGAGGGTATACCAGCATTAGATAGGAATGAGATGTTTAATTCCTTTTTTTTTTTTTCAATGACCGCACCCACAGCGTATATAAGTTCCCTGGCAAAGGACTGAATCCAGGTTGCAGCTGCAGCAATGCAGGGATCCTTTAACCCACTGTACAGGGCCAGGGGTCGAACTCGCACCCTGACAGTGACCCAAGCCACAGGTGAATTCTTAACCCACTGTGTCACAGCGGGAAATCCTGAGAGAAGTCTAATTCTAAGGAGCCTATGGTTCTATTAGGTAGGATAAGATAGTGTCTCGGACTCGGGTGATTTAAAACAAGCTATTTATTGATTATCAAAAACAAGGCGCCTGCGATCAGACAATGAAGACACCTGCAGATACCAGAGGAACGCTCTTCAGGGCACCTCCCTGTAACCCTTTTCCCATGCAAATAAGGCGTGCTAGCCCAGAATCAATCAGAGGATCAAAATGCTCCCCCCATATGGAGATCAAAACAAAGCAGTGGGGTTGGGACAGGAAATTACTGGGCCTGAGGCAAGAGAATAGGAGTCCCCAAAAAGGTCTGTGATATAGGAATATAAGGAGAAACCAGGTGCAGCCAGGGCCACTCCCTACCCCAGGGAGGCCTGCTCTCTCTGAGGTCGTAGTAAATAAAACTTGCTGTACACTGCTGCCTGACTCTTGATTCGGATCGAGAGATTAAGATTGCAATCTTCAAGGCAACCGGCAGGAGCGTTTCTCGCTCAGGATGACAGACCAGAACAGCTCATTAAAGGAGCCCAGGCGGAGCTGTCACACTGTGGTGTCGGTTCAAGAGGAAACTCCCTTCGACCCGGAACTGCTCCAGTCCTGAGCTGATTGCTCCTGCCTGGGGAGACCACCTGCCTCCATCCCTGCGAGGCAAGACCATGGGGGCTCTATGCCAGCACCACCACAGAGCTTCTCAGCCTGCACCTCCAAATCCTTGCAGTGTGCAAGCAAGGACTGAGGGGGAGATAGCACTGAGCAGAGGAAAACCAGACAATTCTGCAATAAATCATTCTATATCAATAATTTTTCCACACTTGAGATGCACAGCCATACATACCCATGTGACAAGCTAGGGTGACAGATGAACTTTAGGGGAAAATAAGACAGGAGAGTTGCTCATTCCTGAGCCCAGAGCAGAAGGTAATTCTATCCCAAATTTGGATTAAAACAGATCTTTAAATATATTTGCAGACTGAAAAAGAATTGGAAAAGGTAAGAGATTGAAAGGCTAAAATCTAATGGGCAAAGGCAGAAGCTGTGCTGATATATTAACTACACATGGACAGGACATGGGGCCTAACGGAATGATGGATTATGGTTTTGCTTTTTTTTTTTAAGCCTACTCTGAAGAGAAATTTAGCATTCTGATATTTCTGTTCTACCTAAGAAGGAGAACAATTAAAGAAAATTATCTCCTTCAACCCCACCCACCCATGTTTGTCTGGGCAGCTAAAGAGCTATAAAGAATGTTTATTCCAAACAGCTCCTATAGATAACGCCCTCCTTGACCAAAAGGCCACGGAGCTGGCAAAGATTTCTCAACAGATCAATGAGAGGCTTCTGAGAATATGAACTCAAATTTAGCCTAGGTCTCTTGGAGCAAAGTTGATGAGTCAAGAGCATTGTAAGACTCACCCTTCCGACTGCTGTCACACTGTACCAACACTTTCTGCCAGACTGTGTTATTATTCCATAATGATGCTATCTTAGAAGTCTGTGGAGCCCTGTCATTGAAAAAGCTAAACATAACATACTGTTAACATATGGGAATTCAGGCTATTCCTGTTCTCCAGCTTCATGTGCCCTAACTGACCACAGCATTTTCTTAGCATCAAGAGGGTTGTTCTTACTATGTTGCTACTTTTGTATTTCCTTCTTTAGAATCCTCTAAGTAAGAACAGAAGCAGAAGAAAGGAGCCATACAATTTACAATAAAATCCAAGATCTGCTAACTATGTGTGTACTCCTTGCAATTTACCCGTGTGTGGTTTCCATTTCTAGAAAATATGGTGAACAAAAATAACTATACTCAGGGTTTCCTGGTGGCCTAGCAGTTAAGGACTTGACATTGTCACTACCCTGGCTCAGGTCTGATCCCTGGCCTGGGAACTTCCACATGCTCTGGGGTGGGGGTGGGGGGGAACAACTGTATACGTATCACTGATGTTTTCCACTGAGATATTTCACATGCTCCCATTCCCTGAATCACAAAGGTTGCCGACACTCTGCCACATACATCACCAATGGTATATGCACCCCAAATTAAAGAAGAGTTGCCTAAGACAGCAAGTGCTGGGAGTAAAAAGACAAAGTCAGACCATGGAAATTTACATAGGCTCAAAGTCTTTCCCCACAAAAGACTTATTAATTAGATGCGGGAAGATCATATTTTAAAATAAAGCTGCCAGACACCACTTGCACCAAGTGACCAAAGTTAAAACCATCAGTATGAAACAAATCAATGTCGCAGGCCCCTCCAATCTGATACACTGGGAAGAACACAGCACTTCTCTGCTGCTCTTGCCAAACCTCAGTCTAATTACGAAGAAACAAACAAACCCAACTAGAGAGAGATTACTTGCCAGTACACCATAAAAAAAATTCTAGATCACATAAGAAAAGGCAAGGAAAGGAGAGGGGAGGGGAGGAGAAGGAAAAGGGACTGGAAAGGAAAGGGGAGAAGAGGCGAGGGGAAGGAG
>PVHT020000021.1:4222905-4274230 GCA_004024745.2 Catagonus wagneri
AAGAAAAGGCAAGGAAAGGAGAGGGGAGGGGAGGAGAAGGAAAAGGGACTGGAAAGGAAAGGGGAGAAGAGGCGAGGGGAAGGAGGGAGGAGGGGGGAGGAGAGTGGAGGAGAGGGAAGGGAAGGAGGGGGAGGGGAAGGGGAGGGGAGAGGGAGGGGAGGGGAGGGAAAAGAGAAGGAAAAGAAAAGAAAAGGAAAGAAGAAAGGACAAAATGAAAGTATGACAGAGTATACCAAAGGGGATTTGGGAAACATGACAACTAATGTGATCCTGACCCAGAAAAGTGACAACTGGCAATAGTTCAGTAAAATCTGTAGATTAAGAGTTCCCATGGTGGCTCAGTGGTTAATGAATCCGACTAAAAACCATGTGGTTGCAGGTTTGATCCCTGGCCTTGCTCAGTGGGTTAAGGATCCGGCATTGCCGTGAGCTGTGGTGTAGGCTGCAGATGCAGCTCGGATCCCGCGTTACTGTGGCTGTGGAGAAGGCCGGTGGCTACAGCTCCTGTTAGACCCCTAGCCTGGGAACCTCCATATGCTGCAGGTGCGGCCCTAGAAAAGGCAAAAAGACAAAAATAGTAATAATAATAATAATTTTCAAAACGAAACTTATAAACATACCTCTGTGTGCATGTGTATAAACAAAAGAGAGAGAAAAATGACCAAGTGTGTTAAATGTAAAATGCAAACAATCTGGGAAGCAAATATAGGGATTCTTCATAAACTTCTTGCTACTTCTCTGAAAATAATATTTTTTTTTAGATTGAAAAGGAAAATTAACCTAAGTGGGCTTGAGCTTTTCAAGGAGGGAGCTGGAGAAGGAGGAAGAATGTAATAGACCCCTATCTTCTTTGCTCCTCCATCCCCGACCCTGAGAAGCACTGTAAGGTCTTGGGCTTCCTGGAAGCTCCTGTGGGAGACTGCAGTAAGCTCTCTAACAGACACTAAATGCTCAAGAAATGCCCAAGAGAAGGAACGATTGAAATTTAAGAAAGAGGGAGCTCCTGCCGTGGCTCAGTGGTTCACGAATCCGACTAGGAACCATGAGGTTGTGGGTTTGATCCCTGGCCTTGCTCAGTGGGTTAAGGATCCAGCGTTGTTGTGAGCTGTGGTGTAGGTCGCAGACGCAGCTCGGATCTGGCGTGGCTGTGGCTGTGGTGTAGGCCAGTGGCTACAGCTCCTGTTAAACCCCTAGCCTGGGAACCTCCATATGCCGTGAGTGTAACCCTAGAAAAGGCAAAAAAAGACAAAAAAAAGAGAAAGAAAGATGTGAAAGAAAGTGCGAGCAACCCCCAATCTGGGGCTACTCCATATGTAAAGAGTTGGGCAAGAATGAGGGGCAGGTGGCAGCAGAGTGAGGAGTAAGGTACTCCTACCCTGGGGTAGTCTTTATACTGAGGCCCTGGGGTGGCCTGAACCAGCCCTGTTCTTCTGGGCTGAGTGGGGAAGGACATACATGCCAGATTCTATGCCTTCCGATGTCCACGGTTGGGTTTGCCATGAGCTATCTGATAACATTAGGGAATGAAATAGCTCCATATCTGGTTCTGTTCTTATGTCCCAAACCAGGGATTGAAATTCACATTGACTATGCACATGAGGTCTGAAATTACAATCATTTAAATGACCAAAGTTCAAAAAGTGTCAAAAAAGTTAATAGATGAAAAACGTGACTTTGCTTCCAAGTCTTCATTAATTCAAGAATGTCCTAACAGATTGCTTTTCCAGTACCATTTAATTCTGAATAGAGATGAAGGGAAAAATATATGCATAATCCACAGGTTGCCCGAGTATTCAGTATTAGGGGGTGTTCCTAAAACCACACAAAGTCGGGGCCCTGCGACAAACACGCTTTTTCTAACCACCAAAATATGGTTTCATAATCATGAATACTGTGTGGTAATATTCCAAAAAAATTAAACAAGGCAAACTGTGGCACATAAGTAACAGGGGGCAGGACTGATTTGCATATTAATTCAAAAAGGGAATTTTTTGCTTTAATAAGGAATATAATTTTCTAGGAATCTCTAGGTGAGATTGCTGTGCTCACTAGTAGAGACCTCTTGACCGATTTATTTGAAAACGAGCTCATATGATTCTCCAAATCATAATGAGGGGGAATAAAAACCCTGCCTAATCAGGAAATAATAAAGAGTGAGCTCAGAGGAACAGGGACAGGCTGGCTCCGCCACGCTCTCTTCCTCTTTACCTGCCACATCTGGAAGGCCAGGCATCTCTCTGACAAAGTTAATCCCTTCCTTGAATTTAATAACAGAGAGTTAACTCATCCTCAGAGTTTTCATTGTCAGTTATGGGTCTGTTTGTCCCTAACACCCTCCAGCTCCCTCTCTCCCATTTCAAAGCTATCTGGCCTCTCCAAAATGGATTTGGGAGCACCTGGACATGTCATAGTTCCTGCCAAGTTCTCCCAAGTTCATGTTTTCCATACAGCCCAGAAGGACTGGAGTCAAGACAGTGTGTAAGATCCGTCAGGGGCCCGCAAGAGGAGCAGCACACTTCTATGCCTTCTGTGCTCAGAATCCCTCCTGACTGAGACATGGTCCAGGCCTTGGGCTAGCCAGCCAATGGCATGGCTCAGTAATGCCAACTGAAATTGCAAGGATTCCTGGTGACCTGGGGTCTGAACTAAGGGTCCTTCCTGGAAGAGACCCCTCTATAGAACTCAGACAGAACCTCAGATCTGTGTGCAAACAGGCACAGGGTACTGTCTCCTTAACACTTCAATAGCTCTGAGTCTGTCCCTATCTGCCCCTCCCCCACACATAGTCCTTCCCATTTCTCCATGACAACTCCTACTTCGGAGACCCCTTGGCTGTTGCACAAGTTGAACAAAAATGGCATTTCAATTTAAAAAAAAAAAAATCAAGCCATTGCCTCTTTTTGTCTGAGGAAGAAGGAAAGACACTGGGGCAAAGGATAGCATGACAGCTCTTGAAATGTAAGCCTTCACGCTGGTCACCGGTCACCAGTCCCCAGTGTGAGGTTACCCATGAAAAATGTAGAAGCTCAGCCTCTTGGTCCCCACCCAACTGGTTCTTCTTACCTTTGGTTCCATTGAAATGAAACTGTGGGTTCCTCTGCTTGAGAGAACTGACCTTTTAATCGTCCTGCTGTGATAGAAATGGTAGTAGTCCTTCAGGGCCCCGATCTGCAAAGACAGGAAGGAAAGAAAAAAAGCGGGTTAATGTATGAAACACCTCCTGCTTTCCTGTTTTTTCATTAAAGAACACAAAACAAAACAACAAAAGGTTCATAAATTATGCAGTTGCGGGCCATGCTTAAACGTCACTTGAACCTTGGTGATCACTTTTCAAAAGAAGGACATGTGATATGAAATGGAGTGTCCTTGAGGCAGTGACTGCTGAACTAAATATTATAATGGGGCCGCTTAGCCTCTTCATATCTCCCTTATAATGTTTAATTTATATGCAGCATTTTAAGTAATTCTATATCAATCTATATCCAAATGTGGAAAAGAGAAAAAAAAATCAAATAGCTCTCTGGTTATAAAAACACATTGCATCTTGTTTGCTCAGAGAAATGTACAGTGAAAGACCTTGCTAGATTATTTATATCATTAATTTGGAACGAGTCTTAAGCAGTTGATCATTCGCAAAGAAAACACTACTTTGTTTCCCGACTTCGGTTGACAGTATGAATTCAAAGCCCTGATTCATTTATTGCAAAACTAAAAGCAGAATGGCAATTTCTAAAACAAAACAAAAATCACACATCCCACCTATTGGTTAAGCTCCTGGGTGAAAATAGCTTAGTTGACTTTATCTTAACCATTCCTTTAACAAATGAGTCTTCCCTTTCTTTTGTTAAAAACAGGTCTGTTTGGGATAGCTGTAAAAATAAATCCCAGTCCACTTTAGGAAAACTAACACAATCCTAAACAATCACATTCTTCCAGAAGATTATAAAATGTGGATAACATAATGGAAATTAAACCATTCAATGAGCTAAGGGGTCTCATTTAGGCTGAGGGTCACCAGGGGTGTCTTCTTGGCTAAATCACATATACTACTATGCCTCAGTTTTAGTTTCTATAAAAATGGACTTCAGACCAGTTAATTTCTAAGTTCACTCCTGTTCTCATATTCCAATCTCCCCCCAACCTCCCTTTTTGCAACTGTACCTGTAGCAAATGGAAGTTACCAGGCTAGGGGTTGAATCGGAGCTTTAGAAATGCTAGATCCATGCTGCATCTGTGACTTACATTGCAGCTTGTAGCAACACTGGACATTTAACCCACTGAGCAAGGCCAGATATCAAACCCGTAACCTCACAGATATTAAATCAGGTTCATAACCCACTGAGCCACAAGGGGAACTCCTCAAATTCCATTCTTTAACACTTGACTTGCTTTAGGCAAATACATTTAGGGGCTGTTTCTTCAGAACACCATTGCTCTGCCCTATAAAAACAAACATTGTCAGGATATTTTCTAAAAGGGAAAATTTAAAATAGGACTACTTAGGCAATATTACAAAGCCAGAGTAACAAAGACGGTGTGGTGCTGGTACCAAAACAGACATACAGACAATGGAACAGAACAGAGAACCTGGAAATAAACCCAGACACCTACGGTCAATTAATCTTTGACAAAGGAGCCAAGAATATAAAATGGGAAAAAGACAGTCTTTTCAGCATGTGGTGCTGGAAAAACTGGACAGCTGCATGTAAATAATGAACCTGGAACACACCCTCACACTATGCACAAAAATAAACTCAAAATGGCTTAAAGACTTAAATGTAAGACAAGGCACCATAAAACTCCTGAAAGAGAGCATAGGCAAAACATTCTCTGATATCAACATTAAAAATGTTTTCTCAGGTCAGTCGCCCAAAGCAACAGATATGAAAGGAAAAATAAACCAATGGGACCTAATTAAACTTATAAGCTTTTGCACAGCAAAGGAAATCATAAAAAGAACTCAGAAAGATCACCTATGGAATGGGAGAAAATAGTTTCAAACAATGCAACTGACAAGGGCTTAATCTCTAAAATACACAAACAACTTATACAAATCAACAGCAAAAAAAAGCCAATGACCCAAGTGAAAAATGGGCAAGAGACCCAATCAGACTTTTCTCCAAAGAAGATACACAGATGGCCAACAAACACATGAAAAACTGCTTAACATCACTGATTATTAGAGAAATCCAACTCAAACTACCATGAGGTACCACCTC
Source organism: Catagonus wagneri (assembly GCA_004024745.2). NCBI lineage: Eukaryota > Metazoa > Chordata > Mammalia > Artiodactyla > Tayassuidae > Catagonus > Catagonus wagneri. Next base: position 4,228,125 of record PVHT020000021.1, read on the forward strand.
ACACTAATCAGAAAGGCCACCATTAATAAGTCCACAAATAACAAATTCTGGAGAGGGTATGGAGAAAAGGGAACCCTCCTGCACTGTTGACGGGAATATAAATTGGCACAAGCACAATGGAAAAAGTAGGGAGGTCCCTTAGAAAACTATACGTAGAACTACCATATGACCCAGCAATCCCACTCTTGGGCATACATCCTGACAAAACTTTCCTTGAAAAAGACACATGCATATGCATGTTCACTGCAGCACTACTCACAATAGCCAAGTCATGGAAGCAACCTAAATGTCCATCGACAGATGATTGGATTAAGAAGATGTGATATTTGGACTTCCCGTGTGGCTCACAATAAGAAGATGTGGTATATATACACAATGGAATACCACTCAGCCATAAAAGAGAACAAAATAATGCCATTTGCAGCAACGTGGATGGAACTGGAGACTGTCATACTAAGTGCAATAAATCAGAAAGAGAAAGACAAATACCATATGATATCACTTATATCTGGAATCTAATACATGGCACAAATGAACCTTTCCACAGAAAAGAAAATCATGGACATGGAGAACAGACTTGTGGTTGCCAAGAAAGAGGGGGAGGGAGGGGGAGGAACCGGGAATTTGGGGTTAAGAGATGTAATGCAAACTATTGCCTTTGGAACGGGTAAGCAATGGGATCCTGCTGTATAGCATTGGGAACTATGTCTAGTTGCTTATGCTGGAGCATGATAATGTGAGAAAAAAGAATGTATATATGTACGTGTAACTGGGTCACCTTGCTGTACAGTAGAAAATTGACAGAACACTGTAAATCAGCTATAATGGAAAAAATAAAAATCATTTTAAATGAAAATAAAATAAAATAAAAGTAGTCCTTCTTAATTTAAACAAAAAATCATTGGCCTCACTTAATTTTTTCAGATAAAGGATTTCTTATTCCCATCTTTTCATCACATTCTCAATCATCATCCCACCCTTCCAATATGGATGATCAACCTAATTTCCGTGCCATTTAAGAGTCATCTCCTCCCTGGGACTTTATGCTCTAACTGAATGTTTCTTATCTTCATTAAAATTGGGAGTTTAAAGTCTCCCATTTTTCAGTCAACTGGAAACTGTGCAGATATAAACAAGAGAGATTCTGGCCTCTAAAAACAAGCGGGAAATGAGGAAATCCCAGCTGAAACCTCTAAGCTCAGGACTCCTGAACTCTGAAGCAGTAGAAAACAATGAGGAAAAAGGACACAGGTGCCAGCCATGGTCTCCACAAGTGTTTCATGGAGGGATTTAGGGACCAATTTTAAAATTTCAGAGGACTAAAGGCAGAATTCAGGATGCACTGTGTAATCTTTTATCAGAAACTGAAAATCCCAAGAAGCTTAGAGCTTTCATCTCATGTGGCTTTTGTCAAAAATGCTCCTTGGGTAAATACCGTAGTTCTTGTGGAAAGCAAGAGAGTATCTCTGAGGAAGAACTTAGCATCAAGGTAAAAAACACCAGTATGTTTAAGATCATGTCCACTCAACTCTTAGAAGCTCTTCAACTACAGGAAATGACTGAATTTGACTCATCTATTCAACTCAAATGGAGGATGAATCCTTTGTGGTTTCAATGGTACAGACCAGAATCCTGTCCTAATGCAGTGTATACAGAGCTGGAACATGGAACCCTGTCCTGACACTTGTCCTTGCTCTGGGATCTTGAATACAGCACTTAACCTCTTTGGGCCTTGGTTTCATCAACTGTGAAATAAGGACACAAGGAGGCATCATGGACAGTGACTGGGTGTCAGAGTCAAATGGGGGATAATAGTGTTATTAGTCTGGTTGTGAGGATTGAACGTAGTAACAGGTACACTGCCTGGTCAAGTCACTGCCCCGCCACATAGCAAGTGGCAGAAGGTGATAAGTTCCCCTTCGAAATTTAAATCTTCTCTTCTCTTACCTCCTATCCTCTAATTAATCCCTCATCTCTGTTTCTAGGTCGGGATTCCTCTTGGTCTACACTGGTATCACCTCTTCACTTTCTATTTTCATTGGGAAAAATCCAAAGGGTTGATGACATACTGTTGGCCAGGATCTAGGCACAAAGACAGCTTACACCGGATGGGTAAAGAGCAGGCCGTGAGACAAGTGGAGGCCACTTGGTAACATCAACAAAATTAAACACAGCACTTAACCTTTAACCTAGACTTTCCACTTCCAAAAATTGATTCTACAGATACAGTTACATGTACAAGAATGGGTGTTAGTTTGAGTAAACTTTGTAGAAGTCAAAGAATGCAAACCAATAGCTGCCATCAAAGGTGACTGATTCTATATGGACTGAAATGGATTGATCTCCAAGGTGGTGGGTAAATAAATAAATAAAAACAGGTGTACAAAATGGGCATATACTAAGACCCAGTTTTTGTAGGAGAAAATAATGTAGATTACATGTATGCTTACAATCACAAAATATTTCAGGAAGGAAACTGGAGAAACTGAAAGAGGGGTTTCTTTTCATTATTTACATGGATGCATTATTTTCTAATTAAACTAAGTAAAACTAAAAATAATAACACAAACAAGTGAAATGACACACACACAAATCCTATCTCCTTTTCCAGGGCCAAATAGGCTTCCCCAATACCATGGGGCTAGTATAATGGCCACATCTATTCAGGCCATTAAGTCTCTTTAGCAGTAAACTTAATCTTCATCTCTCAGGGATTCTGTTTCCTCCATAGGGTTATGGAATGGTGTGCATTGACTGGCCGGTGCCTTAATTACTGAAGGCCTGCCATGTGATAAGCATCTTGCTACTCTTCTGCATATTACTATTTAACTTCATATAACTCCCCAAGAGCCTTTGAGAGAAATATCTCTTTTTTTCTTATTTTTTTGTCTTTCTGCCTTATCTAGGGCCGCACCCGCGGCATATGGAGGTTCCCAGGCTAGGGGTCTAACAGGAGCTGTAGCTGACGGCCTATACCACAGTCACAGCAACGCGGGATCCGAGCCACGTCTGCAACCTACACCACAGCTCACGGCAACGCTGGATCCTTAACCCACTGAGCAAGGCCAGGGATCGAACCCGCAATCTCATGGTTCCTAGTCGGATTCGTTAACCCCTGAACCACGACGGGAACTCCTGAGAGAAATATCTTTACCTCCAATTCAATAACAGAGGCTACCGAGGCACTGATAGTGCCCAAATGTACACAGCTGGTATTATGAGGTGGTAAAATGTACATCTTTGTTGAATGTCTAGTATTAGGATGAATTTAGTTAACAATTGATGGTGCATCTCATGCAGAGGCTCACAAGACGCATTCCAACATCCTCCTAGTGAGCCTTCCCACGCTGCAGAGCTAAGAAGCTAAACTTTATACAGCGAGGGTTCTGAATGTGATTAAGGAACTACCAATTCAAAGCAGACCACAGCTTTTAATGCCAATGCGGCATGTTCATTGACGTGTCTAGTGATAGCTATGGCAAAGGTTTTAGTACATGGTGACGAGCTTTCTGGGCCTTCATTTATATATCCTGCTTTGTTAGTTGACAAGAGATTTTAGAAGAGCTACAGGGGCAACATAGGGTGGCTTCCTCAGCTTCCTAATTGAGGCAGAAGCAGCAGCTCTGGTGGAGGCCCATTCTGCCCGGTGGATTTGGGGACTCTTTCTGAAAGCTTGGCCCTCTGATTTATTCTCTGAGCCATTTAATAGTCAATACAGAATGACTTCTGAGGTAGATCAAGCAGTGGATTCAGTCGTTGGCTCCCCTGAACAAGTCCAAACCGTGAATATCAGAATTTCTGAAAAAGGGAGTTCCCGTCGTGGCTCGGTGGTTAATGAATCCGACTAGGAACCATGAGGTTGCGGGTTCGATCCCTGGCCTTGCTCAGTGGGTTAAGGATTCAGCGTTGCCATGAGCTGTAGTGTAGGTTGCAGATGCGGCTCGGATCCCCCGTTGATGTGGTTCTGGTGTAGGCCAGCGGCTACAGCTCCTATTAAACCCCTAGCCTGGGAATCTCCACATGCCGCGGGTGCAGCCCTAGATAAGGCAAAAAGACAGAAAGAAAGACAGAAAGACAGAAAGAAAGACAGAAAGAAAGACAGAAAGAAAGACAGAAAGAAAGACAGAAAGAAAGAAAGAAAGAAAGAAAGAAAGAAAGAAAGAAAGAAAGAAAGAAAGAAAGAATTTCTGAAAAAGGAGCTCTGTATTTACACACTCTTATACAACTTAGAGATCCTCAAAGACATAACTCTTGGGTCATGGTCTGTAGGCACCATAGAGCCACAGGCTACCAATGACCCACAGTGTCTATTCTGACATCCTGTTAAATGAGTACACTGGCAACTGGGCTTCTCACTGCCATTTGCACCAACCTCCCTTCTCAAGTCTATTTTCTATACAGTAGCCAGAACAAGGTTATAAAATGGACATTTGGCTATGTCATTAGTCAGTCCCCTGACTGAAATCTTCAAGTGACTTCCCTTTGCTCTTAAAATAATAGGTCATATTATTTAATAACAGAGTTTTAAAAGTAAATAATGATAATGTTAATAATATCAACATTTATGCTTTGCCAGGAATTGTTCTACATGCTTTACCTAACTCATCAGATAAAGACCATTATTCTCCTCTGACCTGAAGGACCTGCATGATTCAGTGCAATCTTCCTCTCTCGCCCTACCTCAAGTCACACCTGCTGGCAATTCTTTGAGCATCAGCATGGGCTGGCCTTCCTTAGGTTACTGGACCATCGTGCTTCTGTTCCCTCTCCCTGCAGCACCCTCCCCTTTGGCCACACCCCACCCGCCACCAAGCTTCCTATTCCTCACCCTTCCGGTCTCACCTCCAGTAGGAAGTCTGCAAAACCCAGACCAGGTTGGCTTCCTTGATTAGATCACCTCACAGAATCAAAAAAATATATACCTCTAGCTATATTTTGATGAGTACAATCATTTGTTTAACGTCTGGGTGCCCATAAGTTCCTATAAGTTCAAATGAGGCAGACACCAATGTGTTTGCTCACCACTTCGTTCCTAGCTCCTGGTACATGACTTGACACATAGCCAGTTCCCAGGGGAAAAAGACTGTTGAATGCATGATGTGAAAATAAGAATTCTTAAACTGCTAAAATCATATACATTAGAGTTATATGTTATTCAAGATCTAGAGTGCAACAATCACAAAGTTATTAAATGAAGGTGAATTTTAGCAAAAAACAAAAGTTTTAATTCAACTTAACCTCAGTACTAAGTCTGCGGGGTTATGATTCTGAGGGTTGTAGGCTGAGACATCTCTATAATTTATTTTTGGTCAAGACAATAGCTAAGGAACAGTGTGCATCAGTTCAATTATTCTTCCTCATCCAAATAAAAAAATCTGTCACCCCCAGAATTTTATATATGTTTATAATATTTACATATTTATATATTTTTAATATATATTTAAAAGCATCTTTATGTCTCTCATCTATTAATATGAATGTCTCTTATTGGTAAGAATTGTGTCTTATATTTTATCAACAGCACAGCATATGCTGAGGGCATTTAATAAACATTAGGAAGAGAAATGTCATAACATATTGGGAGTTATTCAAAAGAAAGACAGTGTATGAAAACACAGCAGTAATTTTATCTATAAGCAGGCATTCCATCTAGCTCCTCCAGGGGAATGTAACACAAAAGATGACTGTGTTTGTATGTTATGCAATAGCGACAAGGGCTAAAATAAGGAACAATAGATAATTAACACTGGGATATGTTATAAAGAAATCAAGAACTATGGCAGTAGATGAAGCATAAGATCAATAGCAGACAGATCAAAGCTTGGCGCTCTCTTGTGGCTCAGAGGCATTAAGGATCTGCCACTGTCACTGCAGTGGCTTGAGTTGCTGCTATGGCATGGGTTTGATCCTTGGCCCAGGGACTTCCACATGCTGCAGGTATGGCCAAAAAAATAAGAAAGCTCAAAGCTCAAGACTTTCCTTAACATCCACATAAAGGAAGGAGTCTAATTCCTTCCCTCTTGGCTCTCTTATGCTCCTCTTCTGTACAGTTACACATACTCCTCTCTGCCTAGCAACTCAATTCATACATAACACTAATTTGATGAATTTCATCTCTCATACCCAATTCTGTCAAGTGTTTGTGCTTTTTCTAGTGGTAGCCCCTCACACTTGCATCAAGAATTTTCCTATCACTACGTTTTCTCAAACCAAATTGTGTCCTTAAGAAGGGCTTTTTTATAAACTCTTTCATACTAAGGTGTAAACGTCTAGTAAGACAATGTCTTTGTTCACCCATGGACAAGTACATTTGATCAGAAATTTAAAACAGAAACCAAATGAGTCCATAGCGTTTGTAATTTCAAAAAAAAAAAAAACCTTTTGGAGGATGTTGTTTGTTTGCTGGTTTTCTTTGTCCAGTAAAAGAAAAGAAATTTCCCAGTGTCCCTAAATTCTTACATCATAGGTGAGCTGTTTAACTTCTGAGCAGAGGGCTGGAAGCCAGAAGACCCAAATTTTACACCGGCTTTACCCCTGATGAGGAGCTTGTGGTTGTTCAGAATTCACTCACCACTAAGACTCACCTGAGCTGGTAGCTAAAACCCCCACCAGCATATAGTTTACAAATTCCTTATAGATAGTTCTACAGGGTGACCAATCACACCAGGCATTTCCAGAGACACAGGACTTTTCAGTGCTTAAGCTGGGTCAGTCCCAGGGAAAGCAGAAGAGTCGGTTAACCTGGTCATGGGCACTGAGGCCACCTCGATGTACCTGTCAGCTCTCACGAGCTGCTTGTCTGCCTTGTTTTCCCTGATGCCCTCTCCAACTTAAAGATTTCACCAAATTCTGTACTCCTTTTTGAAAAGTCATTTACCTCCAGTCTACCAATGAATTTCATTTTAATGGGCAAAAATTTGAACAGACATTCCACATAAGATATACAAATGGCCAATAAGCATATGAAAAGATGCTCAAATGCAAATTAAAGGCATGGTAGCACTATACATACCAAAATGGCTAAACTTCAAAAGGCAGACAATATCAATTTTTAATGAGATCGCAGACCATCCAAACCCTCATGCATTGCTAGTGGGGGTGCAAAATGGTTCAACATCTTTAGAAAACAGTCTGGTAATTTCTCATGAAATGCACATCCTCCTTAAGACCCAGCCACTTTTAATATTTATCCCACAGAAATGAAAACCTATTTCCTCACAAAACTCATACACAGATGTTTACAGCAGCTTTCTTCATAACAGCCCCAAACAGGAAACAATGCAAATGTCCACAAACAGGTGAATAGATAAATACATTACGGTAGGTCTGTAGAATGCCCAGCAACAAAAAGGAACAAACCTCTGGCATATGCAACAAGATTAATGAATGTCACAACAGTGCTGAGACAAAGAGTGCACTTTGTATGCACTTACCAGTGTACGATTCCACTGGTAAGAAATTCTATGACAGTTACTTTATTGTGACAGCCAACAAATCAGTGATAACCTTAGGAACACCTAGAGAAACTTAAATTTGGGGAATGAGTGTTCGGCATGATGACTGTGGTGGTAATTCCATCAGCGCTAGGTGCTGAGGCATGCTGAAACCAGCCCACCAAAGGCTTGCAAGATCCAAATGCAACTTTTCCCAACACCCTGTTCAGGGACATCACCTTGATGACTTGACATCAATGATGGAAATATTTACCTATCAGGAAAAATTGGCAAAGGCTCCTTTTTTCCCTGAAGAGTCACTTGTTTAGTATTTATCAGCACACCACGGGGGCATACACCTTGGTCAACACTCATCCAATCTTTCAGTTTAAAAATGGTTGCATTGAGGGGTATGTAAATTACACCTCAGTGATGGTGATTTAAAAAGTTATAAAAAGTTATATATTCTCCACTACTGATTTCCGGTTCTCCTTCCCATCTGTAGAATGATTCAAAGATTGGAAATGGAAGAACTCAGGGAACTGGGGCTCAGATCCGCCCCCACCCCAGGGGAGGTGAGGAGGAACCAAGTCCCCAAGACCATTGCTCTTGCTGACCATCCTCTCTCCGACACCCACAGCCAAAGCTGGAAACTCCTGCTCTCTAATTCCATTCAGACAGAAAGCCATAGAGGCGGTGCTTGGATATGCTGTTTGCCCTTCATTAAAATGTTGATTGTGATGCCTCCTTGGTACTTTGTACTACCCTGAGAATATTAAAAACACTGTCATTATTTGCCTTCTGTGTTCCAGACTCCAAAACTTTCAAAGGAGAATCAGAGAGAAGGCGGCCATGATGCCTTCCCCAAAATCACAAGAACATTCCAAACTTTAGGCCGTTGTACCTGCTCTTCCTCTGCCCAAAATGCTCTTCCAGAAATCTCTCCGATTCACATCCTCTCTGCTTTCAGGTGTTTTCGCAGCTGACCCCCTCTCGGGGAGGATTTCTCTGACCACCCAGTTTGAAATTGCTCCCCCTCCAGCATTCCCACTGCCCTTTCTCGGATTTATTTTTTCTCTTCACACTTATCACTACCAAACATATGATATGCTCTCTTTGTCCCATTTATTGTTGGTCTTCCCCACTAGAATGATGATAGTTCCATAGGGCAGGCATTTTTGTTTTATTCACTGCAGGGTTAGCCTTGGCTCCTATTAACAGTTCCAGGCATGCCCAATAAATGTTAGAATGAATGGCTTCTGCTCTTGTGAAAAATCAAAGCAACACTGAGCATGTCTCTACACCCTAGGGAAGGTTTCTTGCAAATCACTTTATAACCCTTTCTGCGATAAAACATTAACATATAATGTAACACATGCTTTATGCTTAAAAAAGCTAAATGAATGAACGATATGATCACATGAAAACATGCCTGAACATTAAGAATTTACTACCAAGAACGACACAATCACCGAAGTCTGCCTTTATATTTCTTACTTCCTTATTTCATCACAGTCAATGCCTTCTCTGAACCACTGAACAAAAGTGCTGTTTATAACAAAGCTGTCAAATTCATTAAATATTAAATTAGAAGGTAAGTAAATGCAGAAATCTGACGAACTGCCAATATTTATGAAGTACGGACGAAGTGCCTGGCGTAACTGAACTGTGTCCTTATAAGACTATGACACAGGGATGATGATTTCCATTTTATATGCAGGAAAGCAGTCACTTGCCAAGTTTAAGAACTTGCCTAGAGCTTCACAGCCAGGAAAGGGCCAAGCCCAGGTTGATTGCAGGCAGCCTAACTCCAGAGCATACGTTCTTGACTACTCTAAAACACATTTTTTTTTTTTGGGGGGCTTTTTGCCTTCTCTAGGGCCTCACCCGCGGCATATGGAGGTTCCCAGGCTAGGGGTCTAACAGGAGCTGTAGCCGCCAGCCTATGCCACAGCCACAGCAACACAGGATCCGAGCCGTGTCTGCAACCTACACCGCAGCTCACGGCAACACCGGATCCTTAACCTACTGAGCAAGGCCAGGGATTGAACCCGCAACCTCACGGTTCCTAGTCAGATTCGTTAACCACTGAGCCATGAAGGGAACTGCTAAAGCATGTTTAAAAGGAAAGGTTTCTAAGGATAAATTTAAAACAAAAACCCAAAAGAGTGTATTCCTAAGAGCTGTACATAGAGTGGATATTCTCTGGGGATATTTCTTGCTTGCTTTTTAGGGCCACACCTGCAGCGTATGCAAGTTCCCAGGCCAGGGAAAGAATTAGAGCTGTAGCCGCCAGCCTGCACCACAGCCACAGCAACTCGGGATCAGAGCCATGTGTGACCTACACCACAACTCACGACAATTATCAGATCCTTCACTCACTGAGCAAGGCCGGGGATTGAACCCACATCCTCATGGATACTTGTTCGGTTCGTTACCACCAGGCCAGGATGGGAACTCCCTCTGGGGATAATGGGAACTCCCTCTGGGGATATTTCTATCTCCTTTGAATAGAGAAAGTGTTGACAAGCAGCCTCGAGAGTAAGAGAGAGCTCATTCGCGTCCTCTGTGGGGGCAAGAAGCCTGTTCTCTAATTCCTGTTCTACCACTGACCCAAGGGAACTTAAGTGTCTTCACGTTGCTGAGAAAACAACTTTAAGGCGCACTTACAATACCTGGCACAGGGCATTTTCAATGCTACTGCACTGGGCCAGGGAATGCCACAAATGACTTAGGCTTTAGTTTCAAATCAGTCACTCAGCTCTTCAGAGAATGGCACTGGAGTACCTGAATTCAGAGCAAAAGCACTACGTTAATTTTTTAAAAACTGGGATGCTTAAGGAGAGGTGTGTAATCTCTGACTTCTGAGCAACTTTCTACAATGTAACAGGCCGAACAAGGACACCTAAAAATGTTCATATACTCATCCCTAGAACCTATGACTATGCTACCCTATACGGCGAAAAGAACTTAGCAGCTGTGATTACATTCAGGACTTTGAGATGGGGAGACTATCCTGGGATATCTGGCTGGGCCCAATGAGATCATAAGGGTCCTTCTAAGAGGGAGGTAGCAAAGTCAGAAGCGGAGGTCAGAGAGACAGGGAAGCGGAGATCATCAGAGTGGGGGAAGGGGATGGGAGAAAGAGAAGGAAAAAGAGAGACAGATCTGAAGATGCTCTGAGGATGCAGGGAGAAAAGCCACATGCCAAGGAGTGCCGATGGCCTCTAGAAGCAGGGCAACGTGATTTCCTCCAGAATCTCTGGAAGGGATACAACTCTGATGACACCTTCATTTTAGGTTAGGACTTCTGGCCTCCAGAACTGCAAGAGAATAAATTCGTCTTGTTTTAAGCCATTAAGTTTGTGACCGCTTGCTACAGCAGCAGTAAGAAACAAACACAAGGAGTTCCTGTAACAGTGCAGAGAAAACAAATCCGACTAGTGTCCACAAGGATGCAGGTTTGATCCCTCGCCTCGGTCAGTGGGTTAAGGATCCGGCATTGCCGTGAGCTGTGGTACAGGTTTCATCACAGCTCAGATCCCGCGATGCTGTGGCTGTGGCACAGGCCGGCAGTTGCAGCTCTGATTCCACCCCTAGCCTGGGTGCCTCCATATGCCATTGGTGCGCGGCTCCAGAAAGTGAAGGAAGGAAGGAAGGAAGGAAGGAAGGAAGGAAGGAAGGAAGGAAGGAAGGAAGGAAGGAAACAAATACAAGGCAGAACTAATATGTCAGCGGACACCCGTGACAAGCAAAGGAAATGAAACTAGATTATCCGTATTTGGAGTCCATTTGTTCTTCACACTTTTCAGGACTTGGGTCTTCAATTATCAATTTCTAAGGAGCTGTTCCAATATAATAGTAACTAGGACCAGCCCAGCACTCCACTCAGCAGTTTCTTAGCATTCTTTTGCTTCATCCTCAAAACAAACTGGAAAGCAAGATAAAGCAAATTGCCCAAGCAACAAAGAACTAGTAAGGGGCTTGTGTACTAGAAGCTAATGTGTAATTTATTTATTTATTTATTTATTTTATTTATTTTTTTGTCTTTTTGCCTTTTCTAGGGCCGCACTTGCGGCATATGGAGGTTCCCAGGCTAGGGGTCTAACAGGAGCTGTGGCCGCCAGTCTCCACCACAGCCACAGCAACGTGGGATCCAAGCCGCGTCTGCAACATACACCACAGCTCACGGCAACTCTGGATCCTTAAGCCACTTAGCGATGCCAGGGATCGAACCTGCAACCTCATGGTTCCTAGTTGGATTCGTTAACCACTGAGCCACAACGGGAACTCCTAATGTGTAATTAATACTATGAATAACACTAGGAACTACTTTTCTACATGATCTCCAATCTTTACAACAACCTGAAAAGGACGGAGAATTATTCTCATTTTATGGAGAAGAAAACAGCCCAAAGCTAGGAGAGGCTATGTAACAGGCCGAAGTAAGGAAGTATGAGTCTGACTCCAAAAATCTAAGCTCTTTCTAGTCACAGCACTTTGACTTTATTTAAATTTTTTTTCAAATGGTTTTCTATCACATGTGATTCAGTGTGCACACACAAATATGCCCACCCATGCCACCTCTTTGCCCTCAACCAGGGTGAGGCCTCATGATTTTATTCTAAAGCTACCTGATTAGCAGAGCATTAGGAGAATCCAGATCCCTACAGTTCATCTTAAAAGCAGATGATCAGGAGTTCCCATCGTGGCTCAGTGGTTAACGAATCCGACTAGGAGCCATGAGGTTGCGGGTTCGATCTCTGGCCTCGCTCAGTGGGTTAAGGATCCAGCGTTGCCGTGAGCTGTGGTGTAGGTCGCAGACGCGGCACAGATCCTGTGTTGCTGTGGCTGTGGTGTAGACCAGTAGCTGTAGCTCTGATTAGACCCCTAGCCTGGGAATCTCCATATGTTGCGGGTGCGGCCCTAAAATGACCCCCCAAAAAAAAGCCAAAAAAAAAGCAGATGATCAAACACATCTTGACTACAAATCTGAAAGAAGCAGATATAACAATTTCACCAAAGAAATGTAAGACAGAGAGACAGAGAAAACAGAGGGCACCAAGCTTCCCCAGGTTCAAGTGAGAAATCTATAGTCTACCTACTTACACAACAGGAGAGTTGCCTCAAAGCAAATTACAGAATATCAGAGCTGGAAAAGACCTTAAAGTGTTTTTGACTTTCCCCACTGAATGCAGAAATCCATTCTTCAAATTTCACACATAGAGCACTGAATTTTCTGGGGCAGCCCATGTGTTAGGATGTTCTTTCAGATGATTAGTCTAAATCCACTCGTCTTTCCTGGTTCTAGCCTGTGATGCCAACCCAAGGGGGTCATCCCTCTTCTGCACACCAGACAGCCAAGCCGTCCCTGCTGGGTCTGCCCTGTTCTTGGCTGAACATTCAGGTGTTTACAGTTTTTTTTCCCACATGACAAGACTTCACAAGGTTGTTTGCCTTAGACGTGCCAACATCTGTAATGCCTCCCCAGAAATCATGGAGCCTCCAACATGGCACATCTGAACTCTAGGAATGGTGGAGCCAGGATGGAGTCAGTGATGCCATGACCACTGTGGGCAAGATACTTCTATTAGAAGCAGCATAGAATTTTTTTTTTCTTTTTAGGACCGCACCCTCAGCATGTGGAGATTCCCAGGCTAGGAGTCTAATCGGAGCTGTAGGTGCTGGCCTACACCAGAGACACAGCAACACAGGATCCGAGCCGCGTCTGCGACCTACACCATAGCTCACGGCAACACCGGATCCTTAACCCACCGAGCGAGGCCAGGGATCGAACCCGCAACCTCATGGTTTCCAGTCGGATTCGTTAACCACTGCGCCACTACGGGAACTCTGAATTGAAAGCAGGATGAACTTGACCAACTAAAAAAATATCCTCAGAAGCTCTTTTTAACTAGTTTCCACTCCAGTCTATATATTAATTTATTAAACATAAATGCTAGAAATGTAATTTCTGTTGAATGTCATTTTCTTTTCTTTTTTTTTGTCCTTTTTTTTTTTTTTTGCCTTTATCTAGAGCCGCACTCTCGGCATATGGAAGTTCCCAGGCTAGGGGTCTAACAGGAGCTGTAGCTGCCGGCCTTGACCACAGCCACAGCAACCAGGGATCAGAGCCGCGTCTGCAACCTACACCACAGCTCACGGCAACGCCGGATCCTTAACCCACTGAGCAAGGCCAGGGATCAAACCCGCAACCTCATGGTTCTTAGTCTGATTAGTTAACCACTGAGCCACGAAGGGAACTCCTGAATGTCATTTTCTATAGTCTACTTTATACATTTACAGCCTGCCTAGACGTTCATTTATTTACTGAGTGCATATTCTATGTCAAGCACTGATCCAAAGACACTGCAGACAGTGAACAAAACAGAGATCCTGCTAAGATGCAGATACGTTCTGACTTGACTTTGACAACCCCACTGTGTCAACTGCTAGTCTGAAATTTACCTCTTCTACACTGAATCAGAACTTTTTCTCAAGAGCACTCACATAATTTTCCCTATTAGTGTATTATAGATAAGGATGGGGTTTAAGAGTCAATGTATACTATGTTATTATACTATGTTAACAGTTATTTAAGAACGAGCTATAAATGGCATTAGGCTTTTATTTGCTTCAATCCGTTTTTGTCCAAAATGAATAACTATATCTCTAATGTAAAATAATCCTGGTAGTATACCTCAGATAAAAACATTTATTACTGGTATTTATAGTCAAGCTGTTCTTTTAAAAAGTTTAAAAATCTAATTTTAAAAATCTAATTTCTAGAGAAACCAGAAGAAATTATTGTTCAATACTTAAACTATTCCACATGCTTGTATGACACACATCTCATACACATCTCTCTCTCTCTCTCTCATACACACAAACAAAAGATGCAGAGAGTCCAAGAGAAGCAGAGAGAGAAAGAACACACATAGCGTATATTTAGATCTCTTATTATTCTTTTCTCTGCTGATCACCTTTGCAACTTGAAAGCATTTCTATATACTATAAGGAAACAAACAGAAAATAGTACACACTTTTGATAGATGGCAACATTTCTAGAATTATCCCAGAAACAGAACATTTTCTCTTTAGAGTCAATGATTCTCAACGCTTGTTGTACATTAGAATTATATAAAGACTAAAAATAATACTAAATGTTAGTTTCCCCCCAGGTCCACCCCAGAGACACTGATGTAAGGATCTGAGTTAAAGCCAATATATGAGTATTTTCTTTTAAAAAGCGTTCTAAGTGATTCTACAGGTGAACAACTTCTTTTCTAATCCACCCATCTGGTTCTGCAGAAATAGAATAACTTCCTTTGAATTCTGTGATCTCCATTCATTTATTCCTACGAAATTAATTAACATTTAAGTGAGAAAATATCTAATTAATTTGATTTTAGCACTAATGTAAGTGGTATGTATTGTTCTTTTATTCACCCCTTTAATTATTGCAAAAGATTGCCTCCCCCTCCCAAATTTTTAAAAATGTATTTAGTATAACCAGATGCAGGATTTCCAGTATTTTATCATACTGGTCATTAGAGGCTACTCTGAGCTCCATAGAATTTTCTATTTTTTTTAGGGCTACACCTGTGGCATATGGACGTTCCCCGCCTGGCTAGGGGTCAAATCAGAGCTGCAGCTGCCAGCTACAGCCACAGCTACACCAGATCCGAGCTGTGTCTGTGACCTACACTGCAGCTCATGGCAACGCTGGATTCTTAACCCACTGAGCAAGGCCAGGGATCGAACTTGCATCCTCATGGATACTAGTTGGGTTCTTAACCTGCTAAGCCACAATGGGAACTCCTCCACAGAATTTTAAATGACACTATTTGGTTGTTTTGTTTTGTTTTGTTTTGTTTTGTTTTGTTCGTCCTCTATGGCATGTGAAGTTCATGGGCCAGGGATGGAACCTGAGCTACAGAAACAACCCAAGCTGCCAGAGTGACAATGCCAGATCCTTAAGCCACTGTGCTACAGGGGAACTCCTTAAATGACGTGTTTGATTTTAAAAGGGAAGATTCTGAAGGTAGAAGCCATGAGCATTAAGAACATGTGATAGGGGCTTCCCTTGTGGCTTAGCAGGTTAAGGATCTGGTGTTGCCACTGCAGCAACTTGGGTCACTGCTATGGCATGGGTTTGATCCCTGGCCTGGGGATTTTGGTATGCCACAGGTACAGGGAAAAAAGAAAGAAAGAAAGAAAAGGATTATGTGATAGAAACTATGTGTGCTCAGGACAACTGATGGCCTTGTCACTTAGGAAAAGCTCCATGTCTTTTCTAATGGTCTTTCCTGGGGACTGGCAGGGTTAACATTTTCAGGATAGTGACCTTAAAATGGAGCCCTAAGCAAGGGATAAGCAACAGCATCTGTGCACAATGGCAGAGGAGAGGTAGAGGAGATATCCAGCCAGGTGTGAGGTTCTCCATCCAGGCAGATGTGAGGTTGGGTCCTACTCTTATAGCTCCTAAGGTCCTGCCGCTGTAGGCAGCTATTGGCCACTTGTAGTAATTAAAGATGCCACAGATACGCAACTATTAGAATAGATCAAAGAAAACAAAACAAAACAAAACAAAAAAAACAGCAACACCAAGTGATGGTAAAGATGTAGTAAATGGAAGATCACACAGTGTTGTTGGGAATACCTGGAAAACAGTTTGGCAGCTCCTTATAAAATTAAACATTCACTTAATACATGACCCAGAAATCCCACCCCTATTTTCTAAGAAAAATAACTTACATTCACACAAAAACTTGTATATGAATGTTTATAGCGGCTTTAGTCAGAATCACTAAAAACTGGAAAACAACTCATTGGCCTATAGCTGGTAAATGAATACATAAATTGATGTGTCCATACAATGGAATACTACTTGTCAATTAAAAGAAACACACCATTGATTGATTAATTAGGGATGAATCTCCAACGCATTATAACAAGGAAAAGAACTCAGGTTCAAAATGTATATAAATGCACATTCCATTAATATGACATTCTGGAAGAGGCAATATAAACCAGAACATATATTAGCAGTTGCCAAGAACTGGGGGTGCAGCAAGAGGACAACTGCAAAGGAGCACTACGGGATTTTTTTGATGTGACAGAATTGTTCTGTATCTTTATTATGCAAATGGTTACATGACTATATGCATTTGTCAAAACTTACAGAATTATACAGGGAATGTTACTTTATGTAAATTATACCTCAAATAAGCCTGACCTCCCCTTCCCCCAAAAAAGAAAGTTCATAGGGAAGAGCCCAGTCATCAAAGTGAGTTAGTTGGAAAGGTAACGCAAATGGAAAAGCACAAAGTTAAAAAGTTGACTGGATTAAAATATATTATCAGATTGGCTTTATTCAATTAAAGAGCTTCCCTAAAGCCATAGCAACCATTTCAACATTTGGAATTACACAGTGCAAACGGCAACCCTGAGAATCATTCACAATATGCAAAGCTTTCCTTTTATCTAAGGAATGAAGTATTGCAACATGTCTTAGTATAAAGTACCGCTTTCCACTAACATGACCACCTTAGTCACAACAAAATCTGACTGATGATGCTAAATGAGGGAGTCATTTGAAGCTACTGTAAACTCAGAAAATAGGGCTGGGAATTTTGAAACAAAGATGAGAAAGCATAAATGGCTCAGAGTCTCCTAAGTGCTATGAACTATACACCTAATATAACTGCCTTGAAAGTAAATAAAAATCTGGAAATTGGTGGTTCTCAAAGTATAGCCCCAAGATTAGAAGCATCAGACCAGCAGTGCTGGCATCATCCAGTAGCTTAGCAGAAATGCACATTCATGTGCCCCACCGCAACCTGAATCAGAACCTAGTCATTTGCCTGTTCAGCCAACTCTAAGTTCAAGAGGTGAGGAGTTCCTGCTGAGGGCAGTGGGTTAAGAATTCAACCGCAGCAGCTTGGGTCACTTTGGAGCCACTAGTTTGATCCAGGCCCAGTGCGGTGGGTTAAAGGATCTGGCATTGCCGTTCCCAGTTGCAGCTTGGATTCAATCCCTGGCCCTGGGGTGACCATTTAAAAAAAAAAAAAAAAGTAAGAAGGCAGCTATCATAAATGACTGATGAAAAAAAAATCCATAAAGGGCTTCAAGTACACTGTCATCTTTATTTATTTATTTTTTTAAGGGCTGCATCTGTGGTATATGCAAGCTCCCAGGCTAGGAGTCTAATCACAGCTGCGGTTGCAGGCCTACACCAGAGCCACAGCAACACAGGATCCAAGCCACGTCTGCAACCTACACAGCAGCTTGCAGCAAGGCTGGATCCTTAACCCATGAAGCGAGGTCAGGGATCAAACCGTCATCCTCACTATGTCAGGTTCTTAACCCCCTGAGCCACAACGGGAAAGCCCACACTGCTGTCTTAACCTGTGCTGTCAAGATGAAGTACAGGAGTTCCTGTCGTGGCTCAGTGGTTAACGAATATGACGAGGAACCATGAGGTTGTGGGTTCGATCTCTGGCCTCGCTCAGTGAGTTAAGGATCTGGCATTGCCGTGAGCTGTGGTGTAGGTGGCAGATGCGGCTCGGATCCCATGTTGCTGTGGCATTGGCTGGTGACCACAGCTCCAATTAGACCCCTAGCCTGGGAACTGCCATATGCCATGGGTACAGCCTTAGAAAAGACAAAAAAAAAAAAAAGATGAAGTACAAACCTACCCCACTATATGCTCATACAATTTATATAGTAAAAAAAAAAAAAAAAACATTTTAATATAGGCTTTACCCTTTTAAAATTCTATGAGCCCAATCTATATTTAAAATAAAATTGGATTTCAAATAGAACTTTATGCATACTCAATTCTAGGAGATAATTAAAAACATTAATAATGTTCACAGTACCAAGAGAGGTGTAGTTATCTGTGATAGATCAGTTCATTCTATAACCAAGTGAGTAAAGTTTCAGAACTAAAATTTCACAGGTCAAATACATACTAATAATTGTAACGATTAAAAAAATTAAAGGTTGTCTCCCAATAACCATTAATTCCTGCCATCTCCTACTTTATGTGGATTCTAACTTCTTAGCTTCTGCTTTCCGTAGAGAGGATCAACAATCATTTCTAAATTTTCAATAACTATCTCAAGCCATAATGATCAGAACATGTTTTCCTTTCTCTTTTCAAGTAAAATGTGTTGATATTTCAACACGTCTTAGTAGAAAAATTTTTCATCCATCTGAATGAAAGTTTATCTAGCACAGGGAAGATGAATAAAGCGGTTCCAAATATCATCATAATTATACCAGCGGATACAATCAATTTATAAAACAAGCATTTATTTGCATTAAGTTCACAATGTCTCCTATTGGAGTCCTGCTTTACTGACACTAATCTGTCCATGATGTCCAAGGACTATAAATTTGTAATTCTTCACAAATGGACTATCTACACTTTTAATCACCTGGGGCAGATATTTAATCAGTTCCCAGCTGACAGCCAGTTCTTCCGCAGGTGCATACTCACAGGCAACAACATTTGAACTTCACTTTAAGCAAAATACCACCAACATAGATCTGTTGCCCTTTACCTCTGTGCATACACTTGGCCCCAAACATGTAAAAACCACACCAGTGCTTTGGAGGATCTGCATGTTTTAGCCCACCATACCCACTTTAAGAATGTTACAACTTTGTGGATTTCCAGCTGTGGCAAAACAGGATCGGTGCGTCTCTGCAGTGCCAGGCTGCAGGTCCCATCCCCAACCTGGCACCGTGGGTTAAAGGATCCGGTGTTGCCACAGTTGCAGCGTAGGTCTCAACTGTGGTTCGGATCTGAACCCTGGCCCAGGAACTCCATATGCCCCAGGGAAGAATTTTCACAACCTTGTAAACAGGATCAGTAACTCATCAGGCCACATGTTTTTGTCTTGTTCTATCCTAGGTAACATAAATATTAATTTCCATGTTAAAGTGCTTCTCCTTACATTGCTTTATGAGTGATTAAGACAATATCATATCTCTTTGTAAAACTGGGCAATTACTACCATTATTTTTATAATAAAATCAAAAATAGTTTATTTAGACCATGAGGGGCGACCAGGTCTGGCTCCTATTTACCTTCCTATTGTCATCTAACACCTCTCTCCTTCACTCACCACGCGCCAGCCCTACTGGCCTCCTTTTCAGCCTCAGGACCTTTGACCTGCTGTCCCATTTGTCTTGGCATTCCCTTTCTTTCCCCTGTATCACTGACTAATTTCTTCTCATCTTTTAGACCTCAAATCAAAGATTGTTTCCTCAGAAAAAGTCTCTTGGACCTTCTCCAGTTACTCTCTATCTGATCAAGATGTTTATTTTTTCTTACCGACTTTTTAAAAATTGCTATCTTGGCTGCACCATCACAGTACCTGGCATGGAGTGGCTGCCCAATAAGCATTTATAAAATGCACAAGTGAATAATCAAATCCATGAATGAATTCTGAGAAATAAGTGAAGAACTATTATTCCAGTTTTCCAAATGATAAAACAGAAGCCCAGCTAAATCCAGCAATTTACCCAACTTTATACTATGAGCTAGTAATAGAAATAAGATTTGTCTGACATCAAGCTCAATGCTGGTTTTGTTATTCCATACAAAACCTATTAAATAAGCTAAAAAAAATCATAATTTGTGCTTGGAGTCAGATTTTCAATTTTATTAAAGTTTCAACTTGAACCTGATCACCTGTAGGATTAATATCTTTATCTCAACAATTCCTGATCCTGGAGTTCCTGTCGTGGCACAGTGGTTAATGAATCTGACTAGGAACCATGAGGTTGCGGGTTCGATCCCTGGCCTTTTGCTCAGTGGGTTAAGGATCCGGCGTTGCCGTGAGCTGTGGTGTAGGTTGCAGACGCGGCTCGGATCCTGCATTGCTGTGGCTGTGGCATAGGCCAGTGGCTACAGCTCCGATTAGACCCCTAGCCTGGGAACTTCCATATGCCATGGGTGCAGTCCTAAAATGACAAAAGGCCAAAAAAAAAAAAAAAACAAGAACAAAAAACAGTTCCTGATCCTGGCTGAAAATTTATCTTTTCCTTAACATAAGACCACTGACCGTTATCTCAGTAGTTTGCTTAAATAACCATTATGCCTACCAAATAAATGTTTGTATCCATAAAATAGAAAGATATAAGTGATGTTCAAGAATGTGTACTCGTACTCGGGGACTTCCTGCTGTGGCTCAACGGGATTGGTGGCACCTTGGGAGCACTGGGATGCAGATCAGTCCCTGGCCCGGCACAGTGGCTTAAGTGTCCAGCATTGCTGCAGCTGCCCCTTGGGTCACAACTGCAGCTCCGATCTGATCCCTGGCCTGGGAACTCCATATGCTGCTGAGCGAGTGGCCAAAAAAGGGAAAAAAAAATAAAGAAAAGAAAAGAAAGAAAATGTATTCAGAAGGTAGACTGAGTTATAAGTCTCTTTTCTATCACTGCTAAGAACTTACTGTTGACATAAAAGATATACCCAATACAGTGCTTTACCAAAAGAATCATTGCAATGTTTACAGTTTTTCACAGTAACTGAAGACATATACTTATCTGGACAAACACCTCATATCTGGATAAATGAAGAAAAAGTAAGTGTATTTAATATATATTAATCTTCTGAGGCTTTCACAGGACTGAAAATTAATCCATGAATTATTTTAATACGCCAAACACTGGATATTGCCTGATTGCTGCATTTGTATCACTCAAATAGAGGCAGGCAATTTAGGAGAAAACAGGGCTTCATAAGTTTTCCTCCCTCGTAGCTCGAACATGCCAACATTCTGTAGCTAAATTGTGAAATAGGTTTAAAGCCTCAATAAACTAAAGTGATAAAGACCCAGGGTGGAGAATGCTTTGGGCAGTCACAACCATTTACTCCCATTTCAAATGTATCATACTACTTTGAATTCTTAGAGTGACTGCAGTAGATAGGCCGAAATGTCTCTATTCTGTTGTTTTTGTTACTGCCTACACACCATAAACCTATAAAAGGAACTTACATGCTGAACACCAGGGAGGCAAAAATTTACCCCTCGTTACACTGTTTAACAAACTAGCCAAGGAAAGCTTAGGTTGCAGTCCTGGGTAAAGACACCCTCATAACATGGTCATATTCCTACCTGCAAAGGGGATTACTATGCCCAGCTTTTTCAAAATGAGGCTTGGACTTTCCCCAAAAAAGAGCTCTCTGGTTTAAGAGACCAACCAAGGCGCTCGTGCTTTAGCCATTACAACCAAGGCGCTCATGCTTTAGCCATTAGATAAATCATTTATTTACCTGATTACTAAACAGCCACCACAATAAAAACGACCTTTTGATGTAACATCTGACATTTCTTTTCAAGGTAGTTTAATGAAAAGGGCATAAAAGTGAGATTTTTCACAGAAGTAAGGGAAAAGATTGCCTCCAATATAGAGTTCTTTTTTCACACATCACATACCTATCCATGCCAGCACCTTTGACAAACTTTCTCCAGTCATGTATCTCCTAAAGAAACATAAACCCTGATAAATACAAAAATAATTAGCAGTTCTTATTAAAGAAATACATACACTTCCCTCAAAGAATCAAGATGACCAGAAAGATGTCTCTATATTATTAAATAAGACAACTCCCAGGAGACACTTGTTAAAACTGGAGTTGGAAGATACTAGAACTCAGGTCTGCTAAATGCCAGTTCCTTGCTCTAGTCATACCTCGTTTTGGGGGGGGGCCCTCAGATTCTTTCTTTGTAATGAGAGTCTAGGTAATAGTATCACTGGTGACTCTGAAACCCAAAGGGTCTCACCGCCTAATGGGGCCTTTTACATTTTAGGACATTATAAAAGCTCTCCCAAAGCCACAGACTGTTAAAAGTGGCGTTTCAAGACAAACAAATCACCATTAATTCACACACACACACACACACACACACACATACACACTTACTTTCTTTCCAACAATAAGGAATAACCAAATCTGATGTGATAACGCAACAGTAAAAGGCAGTGCCTTAATGGAATGCTGGATCCAGCAAGATTCAAGCAATAAATTTTATGGAACTTGATCACACTCTCACACCACAAAGCTCTGTATGATAACACTCAAGTAAACCCATCTGGTTGAGTTAATAATTACTTTAAATCTATTACAAGTTAATGATGTACAGACAAGTCATTCTGGGTACATGATGATACAGCGAATTTGTGACACAACTGACAGATAATATTTTGCACTGCTCTTCAGTTTTCTTTATTTCCTCCTCTGATTAGAAGACAGAAAGTCACAGAAGACCTTCAAATAAAACATACATACACACACACACACACGCACACACATGCTGGATTAAAAGGGGGGAAAAAGCATTTCCTAAGGAATTACATGAGGTCTCAGACGGACTTCTCAAAAGTCAGGATAGACCCCAAGCCATTTCTGTATTTTGAGTCGCCTGGTAGATTGTAAAATAAATGCTAAAATATATAGCATATTTATTTAAATGTTTATGTGTAATACAAAAAATAACTATGCCATCCACCAGAGTTTCAGAATGTATAATCATATTCATTCCTAGTGTACTTACAGTGAAATATAGTAATGAGACATGAAAGTAAATGCGTATTGTATTTCAATCCAGTCAGAGTATGAAACTACATCTATAAGCAAATTGGGAGATATTTCATAAACATGAAATCTGGAGCCAAATGATCTTCCAGCCAGTGCTCTGGGTGTCCCATCCCCCGGGTAAGATCTTGGACTTCACTGAAAGATTTGTTCTGTGGACAGGGTCTTTACATATCAATCATACAAATCTGTGATGCTCGATATGAACAAGTATTTGTGTATGTGTAGCTCTCCAAAGACCACCCCCCCGACTCCAAAAGCAAAATGACTGTAACAAATCGGCCTACTGAGGCTGGAATTGTCGAAGTGCAGTAGAGAATGAGCTAATGATTCCTGCATTTTGATGGTAATGAAAAGCAAGAAGGCTGAAACCAGAGTGGAGGGAGAGTGGAAGAGTGGATTCCTGGGGACAGAGAAGCTCAGTGCTGGGGGAAGAGTTAGCCTATCAGGTGCTGATGAAGAATGGAGCTCAGTGGTTGTTGTCAAGCCCAGCTGCACATGTAAGGTGATTGATGCCCAGAACCCACTCAAGGCCAATTAACCAGGATCACTGAAGGAATCTTTAAAGGCTCCCAGGAATTGACAGGCATCCATTGATTGAGTCAGGGTCCCTGAGGCTGGAGGAAAGCAAAGGCTGAGTATGAACAGCCCTAATAATCAGGACTTGGGTGACCACAAGGAGCCAGAGCCAGTTTGTCCTGGAAGGAATCTGGTATGAGGAACGGGGGGTGGCCAGAGCTAGGTCACTTTTGTTCTTATCAACAGGGTAGAAGGAAATGGCATTCCTGGAGAGGAAAGGACGTTCAGATGATGGAAACCACAGCAGGCGAAATCCAGACCATGTCTCCGTTCTCTGTTCAACATTCTAAACAATTACTGTCTCTTATCTCATAGTAGATAACGGGTCACGTCTCTGCTCAACACTGTCCAACGGCCTTCCTCCTCCCACAGAGAAAAGCCAGTCCTCACTGCGCGTGGTTTACAGGCTGGCTCTCAGTGTGGTCCCAGGACCAGCTGCGATAGCGGTATCACCCGAGAGCTTGTTAGAACTACAGATTCTCTGGCCTCATGGACCTACTAAATCAGAGTATACATTTTAACAAGATCCCCAAGTGACTTTATGCACATTAAAATGTGAGAAGCTATAAACAAATTAATAATAAGGGCTTCTGTATAGCACAGAGAACTCTTTTCAATATCTTACAAAAAAACTATAATGGGAAAGAACCCAATCTATACCTATATATCTATATAATCTCTCTCTCTCTCTCTCTCTATATATATATGTAAACTGAATCACTTTGCTATACACCTGAAAAATTATAAATCAACTATACTTCAATTTTAAAAAAGGGAGACGCACTGAACCAACAGAATCTCCCTCACTTCTCCAACCCACTCCCATTACTTCTCCAGCCCATCTGCTACCTGGCCTACTCTCTCAGCATCTTCTTACTATTCCTTCAGTCTATCAGGCTCTCTTCTATTCCGGTCTTTACACTGGCTGTTTCCTCTTCCAGATATCTGCAAGGCTCATTTCTTTACTTCTTTTCTTTACTTATGTATTTCACCTCCTCCATGAAAACTTCCCTAGCCATCCTGTTTACAACTGAAAAAACATTCTCCAGACAATCCCCCTTCCCTGGTTT
Source organism: Catagonus wagneri (assembly GCA_004024745.2). NCBI lineage: Eukaryota > Metazoa > Chordata > Mammalia > Artiodactyla > Tayassuidae > Catagonus > Catagonus wagneri. The sequence continues at coordinate 4,252,823 of PVHT020000021.1, forward strand.
TTGTCCATAGGACTTACCACCAACTAACAGGCATTTGTTATCTATCCAATTGTTTATTAACGGTCTCTTTGTAAGAGATTACAAAATATGGCCACGAATTCTTTGCATCTCTTCTGTGGAGGCATGAAGTATGTTTCCACCTCCTGAAGCTGGGCTTGGTCACGCTTTGACTTAATAGGATGTTAATACACAGGGCATGAGTAGAAATCTATAAAGCGCTTGCACACTTATGATTCTTTCCTCTGGCTGCTGAGGTATCTTCTCATCCCTGTGGAAAGAAGCCCAAGCAGCCTGCTGGATGATGAGAGACACATGGCCAGTTATCCGCATAATCCAAGTCATCAGCCAGCACCAACCACAGAAATGAATGAAGCTATCCTAGACCAACCAGGCCCTAATGGACCCACCAGTAGGCTGAAGGACCTAAAAGTCCGCTCACAGCCTCATAACCATAACGATTGTTGCTTTAAGCCACTGGATTTTGGGCAATTGGTTTTGAAGCAAGCTGACGCACTTGTAAGTTCCAAGGAGGTAGATATTTTTGTGCCCACTGCATCTCCAGGATTTTAGTGGTGTATTTAAGCATAGTGTAGATATTCTAAAATATTTGCAGTGAATGTTGAAGGACAGAATGATGGCAAAGGAAAAAAAAAATACAAGTAAAAGAAATAAAAGCCAGAAATGGCCTCCAGAGCTGAGACTAGAAAGTGGGAAAAGGATCTTCTGTGTTCATTAGAAATTTTATCTCTTCACAGAGTTAGGGTGAACTAAATAAGATTTTGACTACTTTGATAAGAGCATATTTTAGCCAAAAAAAAAAAATCCACATGTTCGTTCACGAGCAGTGCTTCAAATTTATTCAAAATACTTCTAGTTCCATGATTCTTCACTTGTCTAAGGCTGCACAACCATGTGACCTTTAGAATATTTTTCACATTATGCAGCACTTACTCTCCTCATTTTAAGTTATTCCGGTTTTTAACAGCTCGCAAATCGGCGAACCAAATCACTGCATGTTGCCTCAATTCTGTCTTGCCAAAGAAAAATCTGCTGCTTTGGATTCATTTCAACAGTTGGAAATTCGGGCCATAACATTTTTAAATCTCAGATGTTCCCCCACTGTGTCCACCTCACATAAATCAGTAAGTGCATAAACAGCCACATGTGTGTGAAGCCAGTTCTCTAACAACTAAGACCCAATGGCTAGTGGAAAGCAGCGGCAAATTTTAAGTGGATTCAGCAGCAGCGGGTGTCACAATCTGAGAGTACAGTGTGGTCCTCTGAGGGGGGCAAAAACCAGTGCAAATGGAAAGCCAAAAGTAAGATTGCTGTTAGGCAATTAATTGAAGCACAAAACTAACATGTTCCTTGCATTTGATGGGGAAAAATAAAAGCCAAGCTGCAATACACTAAGTTTCTGACTTCTTGGAAAGAAAAAGCCCCTCCATTTTCTCAAGGCTTACCAGTCATGGACAGGTATTTCTGAACTCAGGGAACAAGATTCCTCCGGGGGGGCTGGCAAGTCCAGAGAAAAGCAGCGGGGCAATGAAGCTCCAGGATCTTCAGAGCTTCTTTCAAGAAATGCCAATCTCTAAGCAACAGAATCCCATACACACATTCGCAAAGACCTAATCGCTGGCTTCTGGTTTTTTGGAACACATCTCATTGCCACTTGCATAACAAGCAAAATGCATCCTAGAGAGCACTGAGGTCTTCCTATGAAGTCACAGGGTTCTTAGCCAGGGTATCACATAATCTTTCCCGCTCTTCCTTTACAGATCTCCTTCTACGCTGTGTGCAATGCTAAGGAGAAAGCTATTGTGTTTTGCATTAGTGGGAATGGGCAAGACTCCACAGTAGGAACAAATGAACCCAAGAATCGCAGTGACTAAAACAACAAAAACTTGTTCTAGCTCAGATTACATGTCCATTGTGCACTGGCTGGGAGCGCTGCTCACCGTAGCCCGCAAGGACCCAGGCCAATGGCACACCCGCCACCTGGAGCTTGGCAGATCCCAGCAGGGCAGATGGGAAGCACGGTAAATCAGGCACGGACTGTGAAAGAAGGGATGTGTGTCACTTCTGCTCCCGTTTCATTGGCCAACGGAAGTTACAAGGCCACACTGAACACTCAAAATAGGGAAAGACAATCCTAATCACATGGCGAGGAGGAAAACCAAACATAGTCAGTGGACGGTACTGATTCTGCTGATCCGGGTGCTGCCATCTCTACTTACTCCCTTGCCTCTGTGTCCTCACAGCCATTTATCCCTTTCTGAATCTTTTTCCCAAGGCCTTTTCATGGTAGAGCACACTCTCCAAGGTACCCTATGCGATACAAAGATGAACCACACAGAAATCCTGCCTTTAAGGAGACTGCTGTCTTTCAGAGGAGATAAAACAGACAAATAAACTGAATACAAACTGAAAATGTCAAATGCCGGTTTAAAAAAAAAAAGAAAAAGAAAGAAGCTTACAGAGTTCAATGAGAGTTTAAACAAAAGAAGTTTTAGCCTCAGGCGGTTCCACTGGTGGGAATGACATCTGAGAAGGGCTTTGCAGGACAAGAGAGAACTGGACATGAGGATGTCCAGGCAGTGGGAGCAACACCAGCAGGGGCAGAAAAGTAGGGCATGGCAGCTCCTGTGAAAAGACTGGCAACATGTTTAGGTGGAATGATATTTAGAATAGACCCACGGGTTGGGGAGGGAGAGTGGGAAGGGGGGAAAGCAGCGGAAGAAGAGGAAGAAGTCTGTTGAAGACCACAGTGGGCTCTGAAAAAATTAAACTCCCTTACGTGACGTGCTTTGAAGGGAAAGACGGTGACACACGGTAGGACTCGTGCAATAATGCAAACAGGAAGTAACAAATGGCTTGGCTCCAGTAGACACATCACAGTGGAGAGAAGGGAATAGCTTTATTCTACAACTGTATACTGCATGAGAGCACTCAGCTTTCCCATCTCCCTTTCATCTGACCCAGAAAATATAACTTGCCTATCCTTCTATCTGCCTGAGCCTGAAGGGACTGGTCATTTGAGGCTCAGATCTGATCAAAGTGAAGAGGTCAGATGGGGAGACCCAACTCAACTGAGGAGACTGGCTTCTGGCCACGTCACCCCATCAGGAAAGCATTCCTTTCATAATTAAGTGGTGTTAACTCCCAATGGATATTTGTTCTATTTGTCCTAAGTTTATTTCCTATCTCCAAGGATATTTCCGAAGCCACTCCTTAAGGACTAATCTGCAGGGCTTAATTTATGTCTTTGTCTTGGAGCCAGCAGTTCCTCCTCTCATGCACTTTGGCCCTTCAAAATCCAGGTAAGTCCTGCCATGGTCAATCCGGATAGGCCAGCCATGAGCTTCTGACCATCACAAGATTCTACGGCTTATATGATACAGAGCTTTAAAGATTTTTATGTGTACCAAATCTATTTATTTTTGCTACTCTGATTCAACACGGACAGTAAAATTTGCCTGTGATCTGAAACCCTGTTTTACTACTGAACAATTCCATCACTGGAAGGACCCTCTGTGCTGTCCTTCCCACTGCTCCAATAGACACAAGGCTTGCACTGTCACCCCCAGTGTGATGAGTACACCCGGCAGGGCCGGCAGGGTTCCCTGGGATCCTTAAAGAGGTAATTCCAGACCTAGGATGATCTGGACTTGGCTCTTGGGGTGGACAACATCACACTGTGTACTCTGACTCTCACATTAAGAATTCTCATGGAAGTCAAAGCCAGAAAGAATGACCCTGCTGATTATGACAAGATCTAAAATATTCAAAGATAAGGATTAGGCTATTTCCCAGGAAGCCCTGGACTTTAGAAGCCATATACAAATGACTCATTAATCCTAGATCATTCCTTTTTACCACACTCCCCTATAGGATACATTATATATATGTGTGTGTGTGTATATATATATATATATATGTGTGTGTATATCTATATATAGTACATATATGTATAGAATATGTTACGCATTGTTAGCATTGCTAACAGTAAAATTTTTTGTAATTTTTCTCCAATGTTCAGATTTATCTTTCATTTTATATACACTGCAAGACTGTATAATACTTTAGGATTCTACCAATATTTAATGATTATGTATACAGAGCCAAACATCATGCTACTTATTACAAAATAATAATTAACCCCTTTATATGGAGAAAAAAAATGAAAGGAAAACCCTACTAAATTCTCTAAAAGAATCCTGGGCAAAGTACTTTGGGAGTCAAAGAACTGAAAAGTCAGAGTACCTACACGTGTATTTTACCTCTATTTCCAGAGCGAAGTACAGTGGAGGTGACATTTGAGATGTGTCTTTAAGAAGAGAATTTCCAGAACAGCAGGGGGTCAAGTGAATATTCCAGGTGGAAAGACTGGCACAGACACAGGAAAGGACTGAGTATAGTATCTGAGGAACAACGAGAAGTCCGGTTTGGCTTTGACAGAGCAAGAAAGACGATGGAAAAAGTATTTCAGGTTGAGTAGATAGAGGCCTTTCAAAGTCCAGAGAAGGGATCTGTTTAAAGGCAGTAGGCAAACGGGGGCTACTACTGGTGGCTTCGGAACAGGTAAATGGCATCACCAAAACTGAGCTGCAAGATCATCTTCTCCAGTCTCAAGCAATTCTTCCTTGTTAACTAGACTTCATTTACACCAGCTGATTTTCTGGTCCTCTGGGACCACTGCACCAGCTGTCTGCTCTGCACCGACCTCACCCTACCTTTATTTTTTAATTTTTTTAATTTTATTTTTTTATCTTTTTGCCTTATCTAAGGTCGCACCGCGGCATATGGAGGTTCCCAGGCTAGGGGTCTAACAGGAGCTGTAGCTGCCGGCCTTTGCCACAGCCACAGCAACGCAGGATCTGAGCCGCGTCTGCAACCTACACCACAGCTCACGGCAACGCCAGATCCTTAACCCACTGAGCAAGGCCAGGGATCAAACCCGCAACCTCATGGTTCTTAGTGGAATTCGTTAACCACTGAGCCACGACGGGGTGGGCACCTTTTTATTCAGATCTCAACTCAAGTGTTTCCCCTTAAGGCCTATGTAAAGGATCCCTCCCACGCAGTCACTTTTACTCTCATGCATTTTGCATTCCATTAGCAATTTACCATAATTTGAAATTATTTATTTCATTATTGGCTTAGAAGTTGGTTACTCCCACTCTAAGACAGATACAGTAGGACTGGGTTTATTAGAATGGCTGATAAACAATAGGTACTTGGGAACTATTTTACAGCCTGTTGGCAATAAAATTCACGAAACCTTTAAAGTATACTATTCACATGTTTTTAGTATACTTACACAGTTGTGCAAAAATCACCACAAACAACGTTTTCTTCCCCCCCTACCGCAAAGAAACCCCATACCCACTAGTAGTCACTCCTCATCCTTCCACCCGAGTCCTTCCAGCCCTAGGCGACCAGACCACTATTTTCTGTCTCTACAGATTTGTCTATTCTGGACATTTCATAAACAGAGCCATACATACATGTCCTTTTGTGACTGGCTTCTTTCACTGAACACAGTGTTTTCAGGGTTCCAAGTTGTAGACTGTATCAGTAATCTATTCACTTTCATTGCAGAATAATATTCCCATGCAAAGATACACTCTATTTATCCACTCATCGGTTGATAGACATCATTGTTTCCATTTTCTAGTTCCTTTGAATAATGCTGCCATAGAACTTTTGCCTACAGGGTTTTTTGGTTGTTGTTTTCTTTTTTGGCCACACCCATGGCATGTGGAATTTTCTGGGCCAGGGATCGAACCCATGCCACAGCAATGACCCAAGCCACAGCAGTGATAATGCCACTTAACCCAATGAGCCACCAGGGAACTCCTGCAAGTTTTCGTGTGAACAAATGTTTTCAATTCCCTTGAATATACACTTAGGAGTGGAACTGCTGGGTCAAAGGGTGACTCTGTGTTTAACCTTTTGGGGAACTGACAGATCGTTTTCCAACAGTGGTTGCACCACTTTGCATTTCCACCAGTAGCATATGAGGGTTCCAACCTTGTCAAACTTGTGATTATCTGTCTTTCCGATTAGACCAATCCAAGTGAGTTTGATGTGATTTAGTATCTCATGGTTTTGATTCACATTAGCCTGATGATTAATGATGCTGAGCATCTTTTCATGTGCTTATTGGCTTTGGGGTATCTTCTTTGGAGACATGTCTATTCAGACCCTTTGTGCCCACTTTTTATGATTAAGTGTAATAGTTCATATATTCCAGATACAAGTCTCTAATCAGATGTTATTTGCAAATATTTTCTCCCATTCTGTGGGTTGTCTTTTGACTTTTTGATGGTGTCCTTCAATAACTATTTTTAAAATAAAACAATAAAACTAATCCTTTAAGACAGAAAGGAACGTGTGACCAGTTCACAAGTATGTGGCAAATTAGTGACAGGGCAGAGCTTAGAAAAGAATTCACTTTACCTGTTCTCAGCCTTGAGTTTTGTTTACTGATTCTCAGCATTGTCCCACCAGCCCAGAAGTAATGACATCATCCTATGATGAGTCAAAGTGGCATTTGGTAAATTGGCTCATGAGCACTAACCAAATGGAGAGATACCCCAAGGTTAAAAAAATCAAGAAAAAAGGTTTTGATGGAAGCTAGGCTGTAATAAATCTTAAGTGGCCTACAATTTAGTTTTCTCCTGAAAAACTTTGAAATTGATGAATGGGGTCCCACAGACATAGGAAAAAAAAACATATTAGTTAAATGCAACTAGGCTCACCAGTAAACTTCTAAATTTGTAGTTATGGATATTTACTTACAAGATTAAAGGCCCTGAAATTGTCTTCCCTCCCTGCACTGCATTCAAACAAGTGAGCACTGCCCAGTTTTATTATGGTTGAGAAACTTCAGCTAGTGAAAACAAGGTACGAGCCTGGGAACATCAGTATGGAGAGAACTGGTATATTTTTACAGCTGTAAGAGCTTCTCAGAGTAGAAAAACACCAGACCTTAAGTACTTATTACAAAAATATCAGACCTTAAGTACTTAGTACAAATATATGTGAGATATACATGTCTATGTGTATACACACACACACACACACACACACACACACACATTCACACACTGGGAAAGGCAGCAGGGAAGGACTTGCCTTTAATAAATCTTAACAAGTTTCAATGCTGGCATGGTATTCACAATGTGATTTTCCCAGGATGGAATTATTAGATTAATGCACAGAAGATAAAACTAGAAACTCTACTTCTTTTGTGATCCTAACCCTAATTTAAGCAGATTAACATATAAATGCAAACAAGATTAACCTGATACTGCATAGAGCAACGTAAATATATTATACATTATAGAGAGAGCAACATATAATAATTTTAAAATCACATTTCAAAATATATCCATATTCTGAAAAGGCAGTAAAGTTACACTAAGAATACATAAAAGACATGTTCAGAACATAGATAGCTTCATTACACTACATAAAACAATGTATGTAAAACGCAGACTACATGACATGGGAATAAATTACAGGTATAATTATTATAATGGAAAGTAGGCTGCATGACAACCTAAGGTAAAGGCAAATATAAAATATGGCATCATATATACCATTTTAAAATCATCCCAAAATATTATTTCTGGCTTCACATTCTCTGTTTACACTCTTCCCTCTATATTTGGTGCGTCAGTTTTTAAATCAAATACGGGAAGGCTCATTTGGGAGTTAAAGCAATTGCCCATTTGTCTGTCTTTATCCCTTAAGTCGATACAGAACCTGCAGAGCAAATAATAGTGCAGAGATGTGTAAAGTAGAGATAATACCTAAATTTACCCAAGAAGAATTTAAGTATGGGGCAGAATTCCTGTTTGTCTGCCTAGCTGGTATACCAGCGTGAAATACTTGGAATCCTTATCTTATCCAAGTTGATAATCCTGCCCATATTGGAGCCTCACAGTTTCTTGATTCCATCCAAGCCACTGGCCTTCACCTGTTCTCTATCTGCTCGACCCACCTTGGACCTTATCATCATGCAGAATAGCTATTGCCTGTGGCTTACAAAGAAAATTACCCTCTAGGGTGGCTCCCATCTCTCTGCTTCTAGCACTCTTATCAAACTGGCCTTCCATTTTTATTTTGAACCATAGCCTTTATACTGCCCTATTCCTTTTGCTCACAGGCCCTATTCTGGCCCCACCACTTTTCTCAAAGCATAGACACTGTGGTCTTCATTTCAAAGACAGTACACCACGAGTTCCTGTTGTGGCTCAGAGGTTAACGAAACCGATTAGCATCCATGAGGACGCAGGTTCGATCCCTGACTTTGTTCACTGGGTTAAGGATCCAGAATTACCATACACTGTGGTGTAGGCTGCAGAAGCAGCTCGGATCTGGTGTTGCTGTGACTGTGGAGTAGGCCGGTGGCTTCAGCTCCGATTCGACCCCTAGCCTGGGAACCTCCATATGCTGCAGGTGCGGCCCTAAAAAGACAAAAAAAAAAAAAGATAGTACCCCTTGTGTTCAAGAATCATTCATCCCCTGTCACCCCCAGCTTCCCAGTCTCTTCATGTTCCCTTCTCTCTCATATTGATACATTCTAACTCCCTGTTTTATCTTTGTCTAACCTCAGGCTCCTGAGCATTAGTGACAAAAACATAAAACAATAAAGACCGGTTAATTTTCTCATTTATTTAACCATGACTCACTGAGCGTAACTAAGTACAAGTAGCTATTGCCATTGCTCTTTGGCAATTCTTCCCATAGGCAATAGTCATTAATTCTTATCAGAATTTCCTAATAATGTTCCAAAACACTAGATCACCAGATCACCAGCTCCACCCAGCTTCCCCTCTCTCTGCAAGTGGCCTTACCTCTGAACTGATGAGATCCAGGCCACTGTTCACAAGTGATCACTTCCTTTCCTCCCCAACTTGAACTCCCTAAATCTCCATTCACCCTCATTCTTGTTATTCTCAAGGCACCAATGTTCCTCTCCCTTTCCAAACTTACTCCTCTCTAGATACACCCTTTCTGTTTCCTGTCCCAAGTGCCTACTATGTTTCTCCTGTGCCACCCACTGTGCTCGGTGCTGGCAACACAAATAACAACGGGGTACAACCCTGCTTTCTTCTAGTGGAAGAATAGATATATGCAATTACACACATGAACACATAAATACATACAATTAGGGTGACCATATCATTCCTCTGCCAAACTCAGACATATTTGAAAATGAAAGAGGATATAAAAATACTTAATGGAGGTGCACTGATTTACTGAAGGCATAAACCAATAATATCCCTGGCAAAATATGATGTATGGTCACACTAATTACAACATAGTACCGTCCCTTCAATTACGCAGCCATTAGAATTTGTCTAAAATTATTTAGTAACATTGGAAAAAGGTTCACAATATAATGTTAAGTGAAAACAGTAGGATGGAAACAGACTATAAAAACTTGCTTTAAAAAACAAACAGCAACAACAACAAAAAAGGAGGTCCCATTGTGGCACAGAAGAAACAAATCCGACTAGGAACCATGAGGTTGCGGGTTTGATCCCTGGCCTCACTCAGTGGATGAAGGATCTTGTGTTGCTGTGGCTATGGCATAGGCCAGCAGCTATAGTTCCAACTGGACCCCTAGCTTAGGAACCGCCATATGCCATGGGTGCAGTCCTAAAAAGCAAAAATAAATAAATAAATAAATACATGAATAAATAAATACATAAATAAACAAGATCTAATAATTGGCATTTATTGGGTATGTAGTATGTGCCAGTGCCAGGCACCATTCTAACTACTGTTAACTAATGTTCACAACAATCCTATGAGGGACATACTATTAGGTCTTTTTCACACATGAAGAAACTAAGGCACAGAGAACTTAAGATGCTTGCCTAGGGTGCCTTGAGTAGGAAATGGCAGTATTAGAATTCAAACCCAAGGCAATCTATGGATTCAATGCAATGCCTATCAAATTACCAAGGACATTTTTCACAGAACTAGAACAAAATATTTTAAAGTTTGTTTGGGAGCACAAAAGACCCAGAATAGCCAAAGACATCCTGAAAAAGAAAAATGGAGCTGGAGGAATCAGGCTCCCTGAATTCAGACTATACCACAAAGCTACAGTCATCAAAACCATATGGTACTGGCACAAAGACAGAAATATAGATCCGTGGAACAGGATAGAAAGCCCAGAATTAAATCCACGCACCTAGAGTCAACTAATCTATGACAAAGGAGACAAGAATGTACAATGGAGAAAAGACAGCCTATTCAATAAGTGGTGCTGGGAAAACTGGACAGCCACATGTAAAAAAATGAAATTAGAACACTTCCTAACACCAAACACAAAAATAAACTCAAAATGGATTAAAGACCTAGATATAAGACCAGATACTAGAAAACTATTAGAGGAAAACATAGGCCAAACACTCTAAGACATAAACCACAGCAACATTTTCTCAGATCCACCTGTCAGAGTAATGACAATAAAAAGAAAAATAAACAAATGGGACTTAATTAAACTTCAAAGTTTCTGCACAGCAAAGGAAACCCTAAACAAAACAAAAAGACAACCCACAGAATGGGAGAAAATATTTGCAAATGAAAATATTTGCAAATGAATCGACTGACAAGAGATTAATCTCCAAAATTTACAAACACCTCCTACAGCTCAATACCCAAAAAAACAAACAACCCCATCAAAAAATGGGCAGAAAATCTAAACAGACAATTCTCCAAAGAAGACATACAGATGGCCAAAGAACACATGAAAAGATGTTCAACAAATTAGAGAAACCCAAATCAAAACCATTATGAGGTACCACCTTACACTGGCCAGAATGGCCATCATCAAAAAGGCTACACACAATAAGTGCTAGAGAGGGTGTGGAGAAAAAGGAACCCTACTATGCTGTTGGTGGGAATGCAAACTGGTGCAACCACTGTGGAAAACAGTATGAAGATGCCTTAGAAAACTAAATATAGAATTATCATTTGATTCAGCAGTCCTACTCCTGGGCATCTATCCAGAGGAAACCATGACTCAAAAAGACACATGTACTCCAGTGTTCATTGCAGAACTCTATACAATAGCCAGGTCATGGAAACAACCTAAATGCCCATCGACAGAGGAGTGGATAGGGAAGATATGGTACATACACACAATGGAATATTACTCAACCATTAAAAGGAATGAAATAACATTTATAGCAACATGGATGGACTTAGAAATTATCATGCTAAGTGAAACCAGTCAGACAATGAGACACCAACATCAAATGCTACCACTTACATGTGGAATCTAAAAAAAGGACACAATGAACTTCTTTGCAGAACAGATACTGACATACTTTGAAAAACTTATGGTTTCCAAATGAAACAAGTTGGTGGGTGGGGAGATGCACTGAGGGTTTGGGATGGAAATGCTATAAAATTTGGTTGTGATAATTTTGGGGCACCTACAATTGTAATAAAATTCATTAAGTAATAAAAAATGAAAAGCTAAATAAATAAATAAATAAATCGAGATCTAATACCTGGCATTTATTGGGTATGCAGTATGTGCCAGGCACCATTCTAACTACTTTAACCAATGCTCACAACAATCCTATGAGGCAAATACTATTAGGTCTCTCTCACACATGAAGAAACTAAGGCAGAGAGAACTTAAGATGCTTGCCTAGGGTGCCTTGGCTAGGAAGTGGCAGTATTAGAATTCAAAACCCTTTTGGTTCTAGACGTAGGGTTCTAAATATTCCAGTTCATGGAGGGGAAAGAGAAAAAGGGCGATAATGTGGGTGCGCAGGCCAAAGTGCAATGAAAAACTTTGTACTCACTACCTCTGCTGCCACACACCCCAAGTGGCCCTCACTATTCAATCAGGCTTGGCTCCAAGAGCACGGGTGACAGCCTTGTCCCAGTTCTTTAAGCCACACTTCTGTTTCACTACCTTCTGTTTTAATTTTGGTACTTAATGCAACCCTCTGTGGCTTTCTGAGAGTCTGTGCCTTCAGGGCCTCCCCGCCCCCTTCCTCTCCTCCTTTTATCCCTTTATCCCTTGCCCTCCAAATGGAGACATTCATTTAGCTTCCTGGACCCTTACAGAGCTTCACTTTAACACTGAACTGGCTCAGTCAGTCTGCACTTCTGTCCTGTCCTAAATTCTCTTCTGCCCACTGGACATCACTAAGTGTCCCCCCAAATGCTCCTTCAGTCCTCATTCTTTAGTCAAGTCCCCCATGCTCCTGGTTCCCAGGCTAGAAACTTTGTTCTCTTCACTTTCTCCCTCCTCCACTTCCATTTGGGTACCAAGCCATAATGAATCCACCTGTACAAGAGCTTCCAGCTCTCTTCTCTGGCCATGGTCAGAGGACAGGTGTTTGTTATGAATAACTTTTCCTGGAGTTCCCATTGTGGCTCAGCAGTAACAAACCCGACTTGTATCCACAAGGTTGCGGGTTCGGTCCCCGGCCTCACTTAGTGGGTTGGGGATCTGGCATTGCCATTAGCTGTGTAGTATAGGTCACAGACACGGCTTGGATCCAGCGTTGCTGTGGCTGTGGCTTAGACCAGCAGTTGCAGCTCCAATTCTACCCTTAGCCTGAGAACTTCCATATACCACAGTTGTGGCCCTAAAAAGCACACACAAAAAAAAAACCACACACACACAAAAAGATTAACTTTGCCCAACAACAGCCTCTCTGCCTCCTCCAGTTTATTATGCACAGACTACCAGCAGACTCTCCCCAGGAAGGACTGAACTGTACTGCACTGCCTGTAACTCCATTAGCACTGGCCTTGCTTAACAAGAGTTATGAATAGGAGTTCCCATTGTGGTGCAGTGGAAATGAATCCGACTAGGAACCATGAGGTTGCGGGTTCAATCCCTGGCCTCGCACAGTGGGTCAAGGATTCGGTGTTGCCGTGAGCTATGGTATAGGTCGCAGATGCGGCTCAGATCTGGTGTTGCTGTGGCTGTGGCGTAGGCCAGCAGCTGTTGCTCTGATTAGACCCCCAGTCTGGGAACTGCCATATGCCACGGGTGAGGTCCTAAAAAGAGAAAATGACAAAAAAAAAAAAAAAGTTATGAATAAAAATGTCCAAGTCCCTTGAAAGCAGGGAATGACTTCCGTAGCACAGCCCCTCACACGTGTTGAATCAATAGGTTGTTGCCCCCTTTCAATCTCTTTTTCTTTGTTTTATTTTTGTCTTTTTGCCTTTTCTAGGGCCGCACTCACAGCACATGGAGGTTCCCAGGCTAGGGGTCTAACAGGAGCTGTACCACCGGCCTTCGCCACAGCCACAGCAACACAGGATCTGAGCAGCGTCTGCAACCTACACCACAGCTCACGGCAACGCCGGATCTTTAGCCCAGGGAGCAAGGCCAGGGATCAAACCTGCAACCTCATGGTTCCTAGTCGGATTTGTTAACTGCTGAGCCACAACGGGAACTCCTCAATCTAACTCTTAATCCTCCTTGATAATGCTCAAAGTTCCTGGCCTAGGCATTTAAAACCTTATAGAATCTGATTTGCAGTGAGGTTTTTTTTTTTCCTCGTCCCCCATCTCTTTTTCCCTTATTCTAGTAGTAGCAATGTCTTTTCCTTTAGGTAACTTTCCCTCCCAGCTGGAGAACGGCCTATCCAAGGAGAACATCTCCCTCACTTCAAGGGTCGACATGTGCCCCAAACTGACTCACCAGAACACCGCCACCCCCGAGAACAAAGTGACGGGCCCACAAGTGAGACTAGGACCCAATCGGGAAGAACTGGCATCTTTTTCAGGGGTTCATTTCAATAGTGGGTGAGAGAGGTACTAAGAATCAGAAGTCCTTTACTGCCTCATGGAAAGGGCCTGACTGAAAATGAAGTTGATGCAGGTTAACTGATGAATGAATACCTGCCATTAGCCCAATCTCTGGCTTTTCCTCTAGACAGAGCCACCCCATCACTTTTCTGAAACACTGGAATCTAGATGTGGTTCAGGCATTCATAATTCTTCAGATGAGAAAAGGACAATGGAGCACACGCTGGAGGGTATTACAGACACCTCTAACTGGAACAAGGACAACATCGTTATAACCAAACTCAGTAATTAATGTATTCCTGCAACCACATCAATGCCCCAGTCCATGTCAGTTCAGGTCAGGATAGGATTTTGCCATGGAGTAAGTACAGATCAGGTAAGGGTTGGTTGCAAAAAGCATTCAGCTTCTCCTTTCAGAACTGCACATAAAGGGAGTTCTCTTGTGGCACAGCAGGTTAAGGATCTAGCGTTGACACTGCAGCGGCTGGGGTCAGGGGTCAATGCTGTGGTGCGGGTTCAATCCCTGGCTTAGGAACTTCCACATGCCGCAAGCCCGACCTCTGCCCCCGCCCCCAAAAAAGAACTGCACATAAAGGCATATGGACCTGTTTAAACCAACAGACTCCCTGCTTTGTTTGCTTACCTGCTTGTTTATTAAGTCTAAGCTGTAGGAGTTAGATTTTCGACATTTTGTACCCAAGATTCCCACCCGTATTCCTTATGGCCTTCTTTGTATTTCAGCTAGACTATGTTGTGGGTTTTTTTTTGGCCAAGCCCACAGCATGTGGAAGTTCCTGGGCCAGGGATCAAACCCACACCACAGCAGCGAACCAAGGCGTTGCAGTGACAAAGCCAGATCCTTTACCCATTGCGCCACAAGGAAACTCTAAAAAGACTGTTTTGATTCTTTTTATTTAAAAAGGCATAAAATCTCCATATTGCACATGCCTTATAAACCAAAGCTATCCCACCTGGAAAAGGGGAGCCTGAGCTGGTTGATGTTCTGGTCAGCTGTCCGCCCCTACACCACTCTCCAAGGCTCTCCCAGGAGTAAAGTGCAACTTTCCCTATCCTCTGATGTGAGAAGCAGAGGCTACACTGACTTCTCCCCCTTTCTGCATCCACTAGATCCCCAGGAGCAATCACAAGAATCTGGAAACTCACAAGCACTCCACTACAGAAACCCCCAGTAATCACGGTATTTGTTTATTTTCCTTTGAGCAGTCTTTGCATCTCCTTGGAGCCCGTACAGATCATATAACACTTCCTATGTCTTACTTTATCTATATATTCATGTTAATTATCACGGCATTCGCTACAGCAACGCTGTGAGGGGGATGGAGGTCCCCAATTTGAAAAATCAGACACTGAGGGTTAGGTTGATAAATAAAAGGCCTGGAGTTTCACACAAACTTTCTGACTCTTAGCCTGGTTTGCCTGTTTTTTTTTTCTGCCTTTTTAGGGCCGCACCCTCGGCATATGGAAGTTCCCAGGCTAGGGGTCGAATCAGAACTGTAGCTGCTGGCCTACACCACAGCCACAGCAACACAGGATCCCAGCCGCACCTGCAACCTATACCACAGCTCACGGCAACGCCAGATCCCTAACCCACGCAAGGCCAGGGATCAAACCTACATCCTCATGGATGCTAGTCAAGTTCATTAACCACTGAGCCACGACAGGAACTCCTAGTTTGCTTTTTGATCTCATTTTCCTCCCAGGATTAATTCAAACTGAGTATTTATTGGCATGGATTGTTCCTTCTTGGTACACTTAGATGTAGAGATAGAATCTGTTGAAACTCGTGAGAAATTACAAGAGTAATTTCACTCTAAACTGTGTGCAAATTTAACTTTGATAAAAATAAATATTCACAGATATATAAAAATGTATCTTATAGCATGCATGAGTATCTATAAGCATTCATTTTACTCTCCAGGAAGGCAAAGCCAGCTTGTCATCAAATCCAACTTGAATTAGTCATGTGATAAAGTCCCAGGGTAGAGTGATGCCTGGAGATACTTCAGCCTTGGGGAAAACCCAGACACTGCTTCATACAACTTGAACCAACAACACAAACACACCCCTCCCTGCCCAGGGGAGGTTTCTGGGTCAGGACTCCCTCCCTTCACCAAAGAGTCAGACACCGCTGGCCATTTTCCCAGCACACTACCCTGCTTCTCTGGCTGACCTTTAAGGTTGGGACCTCTGGATAGAAACCCATGCAAGACAGCAATAAGGCAAATTCAGCTGCCTTGGGCCTCACAAAAATGCAGTTTTTCATTTCAAACAGACTCCGAAAATCCCAGTGGCCACATACAAGCCATTCCTGGTCTATGAGGTTAATGCAACAGACCCACCATCATCAGGCCAACCACTCTGAACTGCTTTTTCTCATGAAAGGTTCCCCAACTCATGAGAACTAGGCATGTCTGAACAGCTAGGAGTTCAGAGCTGAGGCTCTTGGGCATGGAGGGATACACAAAGCCAGATACATAACACAGGGATCAACCTGGGACTTCCGCATCCATTTATCAGTGTCTAAGGATTTAACTAGGGGAGCACAGTCCACTCCCATACAACCCACCAGACTAGCCCCATCTCCTATTTCTAAAGCCATCCATCAGCACCCAGAACTCACTTTCCAATGCTTACCAGCACTTCAAACAACCCACATTATTCCCACCGGTAGAGTGGGAGCCTTTGGGACATAGACAAACAAGGTCCTTCCCACTAAAGCATCTCTTCCTACTGATTTGGAAAACGCTTCTTAGAAGACGACTTTCCTCAAACAAATCACATTTAGAATTAAACAGAATATGGAGTTCCCACATGGCTCAGCAGAAACGAATCTGACTGGTATCCATGAGGATGCAGGCTCGATCCCTGGCCTCGCTCAGAACCCAACTTAAATTAGCCAAGTGATAAAGTCCCAAGGCAGTGATGCCTGGAGATACTTCAGCCCTGGGGAAAACCCAGACACTGTGTTGCCATGAGCTGTGGGTGTAGGTCACAGACGCTGCTCGGATCCTGAGTTGCTGTGGCTGTGGCATAGGCCAGTGGCTACAGCTCCAATTCAAACCCTAACCTGGGAACCTCCATATGCCACAGATGCAGCCTTAAAAAAAAGGAATTAAACAGAACATGAATACAAATATGATTATAAATGTACCAAGGCAAGATGCTTCATAAAATAATCATTTTCAAATATTTTTGAAATATCTTTCATCTCCAGTGAGCTTATCCTAGACTACTTAATGAGCTACCACAAAGATCAACCAGGGAGGCAGGCACTGCCATGGGAAACCAGCTAGAAGTATTTAGAATCCAACAGAAAACTACTCTTTTTTTTTTTCTTTCTTTTGCCTTTTGTCATTTTAGGGCCGCACCTGCAGCATATGGAGGTTCCCAGGCTAGGGGTCTAATTGCAGCTGTAGCCGCTGGCCTATGCCGTAGCCACAGCAAGGCAGGATCCAAGCCACGTCTGCGACCTACACCACAGCTCACGGCAATGCCAGATCCTTAACCCACTGAGCAAGGCCAGGGATCGAACCCGCAAGCTCATGATTCCTAGTCGGATTCGTTAACCACTGCGCCACGAGACGGGAACTCCGGAAAACTATTCTTAAACAATTCTAAACAGTTAGTTGAAATGGAAAACCAGTTAGTTTCCCTGTCTACAAAGTTCTGATTTAGCTCTTTTGACTCAGTCATCAAAAACTATTCTTCTAATCTTCAATATGTTGCATCTTCCATTATAAAAACGTCTCCCTTTCTCTATATCTAAATAAAGTCTGAGTCTCACTTATTTCAGATTCAACAAACCTTCCGCTGCAAGCTAAGCTATGTGCTCAGCAATGCAGAGTCAACTCCCTCTACGATCTGGAAATTTACCATTTTACAGATCAAGGAACAGGGGCTCCATTAAGTTCAGTGACCTTCCTGCTTTCCTAGACCTTGCAAGCACCATGTGCAGAGTTTCCCAGTCTATGCTCTCAATAGGAACTTCAGGTAAAACATTTCCCCCAGGATTGCTTGTAGCTGACTTTATCTTTCAGGGATCTTGCTCAAGGTAAATTGCGGGGGGGGGGGGGGGGCCCTGCTTCTGCTACTGGCAATCTCAGTTTGGAATCGAGGATTATAAGCACTTCACAGAAGGATAAATACAGCCATTGTGCATTACAAACAACCTTTACAGGAGATCTTGCTGTGGCACAACAGGATTGGCAGCATCTTGGGAGTGCTGAGACACAGGTTCTATACCTGGCCCTATGCAGTGGGTTAAGGATCTGGCGCTGCTGCCACTATGGCTTAGGCTGCAACTGCAGCTTGGATCTGATCCCTGGCCCAGGAACTGCATATGCCGTGGTGGGGGCCAAAAATGAAAAACAAAAACAAACCTTTACAGAGGATCTTGTCCCTGGATTCAAATACCCAGAAGTTAATTCCTTCTGGCTTGTAGATTTTGATTCAAAGGTTCACAATTAACATTATATCAGGTTTTATTCCTTTATGTCTTTCCTATCCTCTAATCACTACACTACACCGCTAGCTCAAAGGGTCAGAGCACAGGATTAGTGAAGGAGAAGCAGGTCTCTTCTTCCAGACAACAGGCAGACATACCTACCCTCTGCCAGCCCAGTAGTGCTGACTGTACCAGGTACTAAGAGGGCTTGGAGTCAGGGCTTGTAGGGGAAGAAAGGCAGGGCATTCTAGAGCTAAAATTAATGCCAAGCAAAATATGATATGCTGACACAAGGACTATTATTAATAATTACGGCATCGTTTCAGAATTTCAAGGTATAATCATTCATAAAACATAAACATTAGGTGAAAACCTACCAAAACAAATGCTATCTCTATAACCAAAAGCAAGAAAACCCGCATTATTGTCAATTTCCACGAAGTCAAGCATGTCTATTTTGCCTGTTTGTTTGCTTACTTGCTGTTGTGTTACTTTGCACATCCTATCTTCCATGAACATAAGAGCACACCTACTCTTTTCTATAGAAATCTCCAGGCCAGATTGTCAGGTGGCTTTTAAGTGCCAAGGTGCCATACAAAACATGACAGTGAAATTCTGAATATAGTCAAAACCGGGGAAAGTCACCAACTTCTTCACCTAACATATGACACTGAAGATATCAAAAATACTACCAGGATATTAAATGACTTCAGAAACAATAACAGGTCTCAGTTCCAATCTGAGACACCTGAGATGGGACCCCAAGCCCAAATGGGTAAAAACAGGACCCCATTCCAGAGACATCTGAAAAGTAGTTACTGCCCTCAACTGAACCACAGCTGGTTTACTGATGGAAAGAAAGAATAACAAAAGGATGGTCCTTACAGTGTAATGATACTGCGTGTGTGAACTCAATTTACCACCTCCAACTCTTAGATTAGGGTTACTCTCCTTTGATCTATAGAGGAAATGCTTCACACTGTAATAGCTGATCTTTTTATACTAGTTAAGGGATCAAGTCAAAGGGTCTTTTGTAACCTCTGTAAGCACTCAGTTTCCTCACTGCCACTGTAAAAACCACAATAAACTGTGTTTGGTGTTATTTGTATGTAAACTTTCTAGGTATTACTTTTTAAATGAAAATTCCCAGGATCTTCATTAGAAGACCCTTTGTAAAAAGTCAAGGAATGTTGAAGGATATTGCAATGTTTGCTGGTTCAAAAGTGGGTTCTGTTACAGTCCCTCCTTCCCCACTCTGCTAGGTTCTGAAATTTCTAAGTTCTATTTAATGACTTTATTTAGATACAGATCTTTCTGCTTTCTAAATTTGTGAAGATCCTCAGGTTCAAGAAGTTCAGGCCTATTTGAAGCAAGTATCTGTGAACTGAGATGATGTTTGCTTCATTTACTGAAACACTAAGTCAGAATTCAGAGAAATGGGGGATTTACTTTGTTCCTCCTTACCCCCATCCTCAAAGGCAAGAAGAGCAGAGCTGAACCAGACAGTCTTAAGTCTGATTCATGCCTTAGCCACTGTCTATCTGGGCGACCCTGGGCAGGTCAACTTCTCCAGAGTCTTGGTTTCCTCCTTGCGGTATGTGAAATAATATCCACCCCAAATGGTCATTTTGTGCGTTATGAAACAAGGTCAAGAACTATTCTTCCAAATATGCTGGTTATATAGGAGATGATCAGTGTTAGCAGACCTGAGGGTATTTCTGGAAAGATTATTAACACAACTGCTTTCATTGTTAGCCCTCCCTGTTACATTCCCTGGACATATGCAGCACCCAACTTTAAGTTCATGTAAAAAGACTTGAGTAGACTCTGTTTTCTTCCAGTAAAAAAAAGAACCAGGTAGAATCCTAACAAACCATTAAAATGGCACTCTCCTGAAGATGAGAGGCAACCATGCAAAGAGCACCTGGCCGGATGCAGCTTCCTTTCTAACTGGGGCAGGGAGAGCAGATACAGACCAAGCCCCTTGCCCTGGTCTCAGTCCTCAACAGGACTGGCTTCTCTGGAACGGATCCTCCCTCTGGACCCATCAAGCCCAGAAAGACCTCACTTCGGCTCCTCGAAAGTCCCCGCGGCTCCCTAGCTCCTTCTAGATGTGACAACAGCAGCTCTGCCTCCTCTCGGGTGCCGCGTCCCCGGGCAGCCGAGGGTCCCCGTGAGGCAGCACATGTTCCTGGACATAGAGCGCAACAGCATTAGAAATCGTCTGTGCTCTCTTGCTCCAGCGGCACCAGCTGGCACCTTCCTCTCCCTTCATCCTGGCAGGGCACGCAAGGCGCGTGCTGCCAAACCAGTCCCAGAAGTGCGTCTGTTGCGAGGACGCCCCCCCCCCCATCACCCTCGCCTCCCTCCCCCAGCAGTCTCGCCAGGGTCTGGCCTGGGCCCCCTCCTCTAGACAAGCCGGGGGAAGTGAGTGGGGTGTGTGCACTTTCTGGGACCCGCTTACATGGCCCTCTCCACCCCGTTTCTTCCAGCAAAGAGAGCGAGGAAGCCAAGGCCATTTAGCCCGGAGCTATCTCCAAATCTGTTGCACTTCAAATTATCCCCATAACACCACTCAATTCCCGGTCCCCCAGCCGGGAAGCTCTAATGAAAGCCCTAGAGCGGCACCCCACAAAAACCCTGTGCCTCACCGCCCGCCGAATTCTCCCCCAACGTCGCCGCCTCCGGGCCCCGCACGTCCCTCCGTGGGGGAAGACACGCGCTGTTTTCCATAGCAGAACCTGGTCAGCGGTCTCACAAGTTTCCCATGTTCCCCTCCGACTCCCCGACTGGGAGACCACATACGGATCCCACTCGTTAGGCGAAGAAGCCCGGAGGTCTCCCCCCCAAACCTTAGCTCACGCCAGGTCTGCCCCCCTCCTCCTCTCCCTTCTTCCTTCCAGCTCCAATCCTCGCGCCTCCTGCGCCTCCAGTGCCCAGCGGTTCTCTTGCCCGTAGAGGAGTAAACTTCTGGGCTAAATTCAGGTCCGAACAGGGAAGGCTTTCCCTTCCCCGCCTTCCCCTTACCCCTGCTCTCAGAAACCCCAGGGAGCCGGCACAAGGGGCGCGTTTACCCTCTACCCTCCCAAGAGAGCCCAGTGCTCCCCGACTTTCCACGCCAAAAGGTCCGA